>OY726529.1:28103218-28213912 GCA_963383655.1 Bathymodiolus septemdierum | reverse complement strand
TAGCAAGTTATATTTACAGACAGAAGATAACAAATTACATTAACAGACAGAACATAACAAGTTACATCTACAAACAGAACAGAACAAGTTACACTTACAAACAGTGCATTGCAAGTTACATTTACAAACAGAACATAACAATTATATTTACAGACAGAACATAACAAGTTACATTTACAAACAGAACAATTTACATTTACAGACAGAGCATAACAAGATGCATTTACAGACAGAGCATGAAAATTACATTTACAAACAGAACATCATAATTTACATTTACAAACAGAGCATAGCAAGTTACATTTTCAAATATATCATAAAAAATTACATTTACAGACAGAACATAGCAAGTTATATTTTCAAACAGAAGAAAACAAAATACATACACCGACAGAACTTAACACATTACATTTACAGACAGAACATAGCTAGTTTCATTTACAAACAGAACATAGCAAGCTATGTTTAAAAACAGAACATAACAAGCTATATTAACAAACATAACATAGGAAGCTACATTTACAAATAAAACATAATCAGTTATATTTACAAGCACAACAAAATAAGATACATTTACAGACAGAACAGAGGACGCTGCATTTACAAACAGAACATAGTAAGTTACATTTACAAACAGAACACAACAGGCTATATTTACAATAGAACAGAACAAGTTACATTTATAGACAGAACATCACAAATTACATTTATAGACAGAACAAAACAAGTTACATTTACAGAGAGAAAACAACAGGCTACATTTACAGACAGAACAAAACAAGTTACATTTACAGACAGAACACAACAGGTTATATTTACAAACAGAACAGAACAAGTTACATTTACAGAGAGAACATAGCAAACTACATTTACAAACAGAACATAACAAGATAGAGTTACCGACATAACATAGCAAGTTATAATTACAAGCAAAACATAACAAGTTATAATTACAAGCAAAGCATAACAAGTTATATCTACAGACAAAACAAAGCAAATTACAGTTACAGACAGAACTTAGCAAGATACATTTCAAACAGAACATAACAAGTTGCATTTATAGAAGGAACATAACTAGTTACATTTGCAAACATAACATACCAAGTTAGATTTATAGACAGAACATAAATAGCTACATTTACAAACATAACATAACAAGTTACATTTATAGACAGAACATAGCAAGTTACATTTACAAACATAACATAGCAAGTTACATTTATAGAGAGCACATAGCAAGTTACATTTCAAACAGAACATAACAAGTTACATTTATAGACAGAACATAGCAAGTTCCATTTATAGAAAGAACATAACTAGTTACATTTACAAACAGAACATAACAAGTTACATTTATAGACAGAACATAGCAAGTTACATTTCAAACAGAGCATAACAAGTTACATTTATAGACAGAACATAGCAAGTTACATTTATAGACAGAACATAACTAGTTACATTAATAGACAGAACATAGCAAGTTACATTTACAGACAGAACACAACAGGCTATGCTTACAATAGAACAGAACAAGTTACATTTACAAACAGAACATAACAAGTTACATTTATAGACAGAACATAGCAAGTTACATTTACAGACAGAACAGAACAAGCTACATTTATAAACAGAAGATATCAAGCTTAATCTTACAAACAGAACATAACAAGAACAGTTTAGAGATATCAAAGGTATTACCAATGGATAATCAGAAGGCGTAACTCAAAGAAGGAGAGACAATACAATGGCGAAATGAAAAGCGACAAAATGACAAACAACGATCTACAAAATCTTTATCAACAGAATATAACATTCATATTTACAAACACAACAATACAGAATAAATTACATTTACAGACAGAACATAGCAAGTTATATTTACAGACAGAAGATAACAAGTTACATTTACAGACAGAACATAACAAGTTACATCTACAAACAGAACAGAACAAGTTACATTTACAAACAATGCATAGCAAGTTACATTAAAAAACAGAACAATTTACATTTACAGACAGAGCATAACAAGATGCATTTACAGACAGAGCATGACAAATTACATTTACAAGCAGAACATCATAATTTACATTTACAAACAGAACATAGCAAGTTACGTTTTCAAACAGATCATAATAAATTACATTTACAGACAGAACATAGCAAGTTATATTTTCAAACAGAAGAAAACAAGATACATATACCGACAGAAATTAACACATTACATTTACACACAGAACATAGCTAGTTTCATTTACAAACATAACATAGCAAGTTATATTTAAAAACAGAACATAACAAGCTATATTTACAAACATAACATAGCAAGTTACATTTACAAATAAAACATAATCAGTTACATTTACAATCACAACAAAACAAGATACATTTACAGACAGAACAGAGGAAGCTACATTTACAAATAGAACATAGGAAGTTACATTTACATATATAACCCAACAGGTTATATTTACAATAGAACAGAACAAATTACATTTATAGACAGAACATAGCAAATTGCATTTATAGGCAGAACATAGCAGGTTACATTTACAGAGAGAAAACAACAGGCTACATTTACAGACAGAACATAGCAAGTTACAAAAGTTACATTTACAGAGAGAAAACAACAGGCTACATTTACAGACAGAACATAGCAAGTTACATTTACAGACAGAACACAACAGGCTATATTTACAAACAGAACAGAACAAGTTACATTTACAGACAGAGCATAACAAGTTACATTTACAGAGAGAACATAGCAAGCTACATTTACAGACAGAACATAACAAGATAGAGCTACCGACATAGCATAGCAAGTTATAATTACAAGCAAAACATAGCATGTATTTACAGACAAAACAAAGCAAGTTACACTTACAGACAGAACATAGCAAGTTGCATTTGTAGAAAGAACATATCTAGCTATATTTACAAACATAACATAGCAAGTTACATTTAAAGACTGAACATAACTAGCTACATTTACAAACATAACATAACAAGTTACATGTATAGACAGACCATAGCAAGTTACATTTCAAACAGAACATAACAAGTTACATTTATAGACAGAACATAGCAAGTTACATTTATAAAAAGAACATAGCTAGTCACATTTACAAAGGGAACATAACAAGATACATTTATAGACAGAACATAGCAAGTTACATTTCAAACAGAACAGAACAAGTTACATATATAGACAGAACATAACTAGTTACATTTACAAACACAACATAACATGTTACATTTATAGACAGAACATAGCAAGTTACATTAATAGACAGAACATAGCAAGTTACATTTACAGACAGAACACAACAGGCTATATTTACAATATAACAGAACAAGTTAAATCTACAAATAGAACATAACAAGTTACATTTATAGACAGAATATAGCAAGTTACATTTACAAACAGAACAGAACAAGTTAAATTTACAAACAGAACATAACACGTTTAATTTTACAAACAGAACATAACAAGAACAGCTTAGAGATATCAAAGGTATTACCAATGGATAATCAGAAGCTGTAAATCAAAGAAGGACAGACAATACAATGGCCAAATGAAAAGCGACAAATTGACAAACAACGATCTACAAAATATTCATCAACAGAATATAACATTCATATTTACAAACACAACATAAGAGAATAAATTACATTTACAGACAGAACATAGCAAGTTATATTTACAGACAGAAGATAACAAGTTACATCTACAGACAGAACATAACAAGTTATATCTACAAACGGAACAGAACAAGTTACATCTACAAACAGTGCATAGCAAGTTACATTAAAAAACAGAACATAGCAAGTTATATTTACAGACAGAACATAGCAAGTTACATTTACAAACCGAACAAGTTACATTTACAAATATAGCAAGTTACATTTACAAGCAGAACAATTTACATTTACAGACAGTGCACAACAAGATGCATTTACAGACAGAGCATGATAAATTACATTTACAAACAGAACATCATAATTTATATTTACAAACAGAACAGAACAAGTTACACTTACAGACAGAGCATAACAAGTTGCATTTACAGAGAGAACATAGCAAACTACATTTACAGACAGAACAGAACAAGATAGAGTTACCGACATAACATAGCAAGTTATAATTACAAGCAAAACATAACAAGTTATATTTACAGACAAAACAAAGCAAGTTTCATTTACAGACAGAACTTAACAAGTTGCATTTATAGACAGAACATAACAAGTTACATTTACAAACATAACATAGCAAGTTACATTTATAGACAGAAAACAACAGGCTACATTTACAGACAGAACATAGCAAGTTACATTTACAGACAGAACACAACAGGCTATATTTACAATAGAACAGAACAAGTTACATTTACAAACAGAACATAACAAGTTACATTTATAGACAGAACATAGCAAGTTACATTTACAGACAGAACACAACAGGCTACATTTACAGACAGAACATAGCAAGCTACATCTACAGACAGAACACAACAGGCTATATTTATAAACAGAACAGAACAAGTTACACTTACAGACAGAGCATAACAAGTTACATTTACAGAGAGAACATAGCAAGCTACATTTACAGACAGAACATAACAAGATAGAGTTACCGACATAACATAGCAAGTTATAATTACAAGCAAAACAAAACAAGTTATATCTACAGACAAAACAAAGCAAATTACATTTACAGACAGAACTTAGCAAGATACATTTCAAACAGAACATAACAAGTTGCATTTATAGAAAGAACATAACTAGTTACATTTGCAAACATAACATAACAAGTTAGATTTATAGACAGAACATAAATAGCTACATTTACAAACATAACATAACAAGCTACATTTATTAACAGAACATAACAAGTTACATTTACAGAGAGAACACAACAGGCTATATTTACAAACAGAACACAACAGGCTATATTTACAAACAGAACAGAACAAGTTACACTTACAGACAGAGCATAACAAGTTACATTTACAGAGAGAACATAGCAAACTACATTTACAGACAGAACAGAACAAGATAGAGTTACCGACATAACATAGCAAGTTATAATTACAAGCAAAACATAGCAAGTTATATCTACAGAAAAAACAAAGCAAATTACATTTACAGACAGAACTTAGCAAGATACATTTCAAACAGAACATAACAAGTTGCATTCATAGAAAGAACATAACTAGTTACATTTGCAAACATAACATAACAAGTTAGATTTATAGACAGAACATAAATAGCTACATTTACAAACATAACATAACAAGTTACATTTATAGACAGAACATAGCCAGTTATATTTGCAAACATAACATAGCAAGTTACATTTATAGAGAGAACATAGCAAGTTACATTTCAAACAGAACATAACAAGTTACATTTATAGAGAGAACATAGCAAGTTCCATTTATAGAAAGAACATAGCTAGTTACATTTACAAACAGAACATAACAAGTTACATTTATAGACAGAACATAGCAAGTTACATTTCAAACAGAACATAACAAGTTACATTTATAGACAGAACATAGGAAGTTGCATTTATAGACAGAACATAACTAGTTACATTAATAGACAGAACATAGCAAGTTACATTTCAAACAGAACATAACAAGTTACATTTATAGAGAGAACATAGCAAGTTCCATTTATAGAAAGAACATAGCTAGTTACATTTACAAACAGAACATAACAAGTTACATTTATAGACAGAACATAAATAGTTACATTTACAAACAGAACATAACAAGTTACATTTATAGACAGAACATAGCAAGTTACATTTCAAACAGAACATAACAAGTTACATTTCAAACAGAACATAACAAGTTACATTTATAGACAGAACATAGCAAGTTGCATTTATAGACAGAACATAACAAGTTAAATTTACAAACAGAACATAACACGTTTAATTTTACAAACAGAACATAACAAGAACAGCTTAGAGATATCAAAGGTATTACCAATGGATAATCAGAAGCCGTAAATCAAAGAAGGACAGACAATACAATGGCCAAATGAAAAGCGACAAATTGACAAACAACGATCTACAAAATATTCATCAACAGAATATAACATTCATATTTACAAACACAACATAAGAGAATAAATTACATTTACAGACAGAACATAGCAAGTTATATTTACAGACAGAAGATAACAAGTTACATCTACAGACAGAACATAACAAGTTATATCTACAAATGGAACAGAACAAGTTACATCTACAAACAGTGCATAGCAAGTTACATTAAAAAACAGAACATAGCAAGTTATATTTACAGACAGAACATAGCAAGTTACATTTAAAAACCGAACAAGTTACATTTACAAATATAGCAAGTTACATTTACAAGCAGAAAAATTTACATTTACAGACAGTGCACAACAAGATGCATTTACAGACAGAGCATGATAAATTACATTTACAAACAGAACATCATAATTTATATTTACAAACAGAACAGAACAAGTTACACTTACAGACAGAGCATAACAAGTTGCATTTACAGAGAGAACATAGCAAACTACATTTACAGACAGAACAGAACAAGATAGAGTTACCGACATAACATAGCAAGTTATAATTACAAGCAAAACATAACAAGTTATATTTACAGACAAAACAAAGCAAGTTTCATTTACAGACAGAACTTAACAAGTTGCATTTATAGACAGAACATAACAAGTTACATTTACAAACATAACATAGCAAGTTACATTTATAGACAGAAAACAACAGGCTACATTTACAGACAGAACATAGCAAGTTACATTTACAGACAGAACACAACAGGCTATATTTACAATAGAACAGAACAAGTTACATTTACAAACAGAACATAACAAGTTACATTTATAGACAGAACATAGCAAGTTACATTTACAGACAGAACACAACAGGCTACATTTACAGACAGAACATAGCAAGCTACATCTACAGACAGAACACAACAGGCTATATTTATAAACAGAACAGAACAAGTTACACTTACAGACAGAGCATAACAAGTTACATTTACAGAGAGAACATAGCAAGCTACATTTACAGACAGAACATAACAAGATAGAGTTACCGACATAACATAGCAAGTTATAATTACAAGCAAAACAAAACAAGTTATATCTACAGACAAAACAAAGCAAATTACATTTACAGACAGAACTTAGCAAGATACATTTCAAACAGAACATAACAAGTTGCATTTATAGAAAGAACATAACTAGTTACATTTGCAAACATAACATAACAAGTTAGATTTATAGACAGAACATAAATAGCTACATTTACAAACATAACATAACAAGCTACATTTATAGACAGAACATAACAAGTTACATTTACAGAGAGAACACAACAGGCTATATTTACAAACAGAACACAACAGGCTATATTTACAAACAGAACAGAACAAGTTACACTTACAGACAGAGCATAACAAGTTACATTTACAGAGAGAACATAGCAAACTACATTTACAGACAGAACAGAACAAGATAGAGTTACCGACATAACATAGCAAGTTATAATTACAAGCAAAACATAGCAAGTTATATCTACAGACAAAACAAAGCAAATTACATTTACAGACAGAACTTAGCAAGATACATTTCAAACAGAACATAACAAGTTGCATTCATAGAAAGAACATAACTAGTTACATTTGCAAACATAACATAACAAGTTAGATTTATAGACAGAACATAAATAGCTACATTTACAAACATAACATAACAAGTTACATTTATAGACAGAACATAGCCAGTTATATTTGCAAACATAACATAGCAAGTTACATTTATAGAGAGAACATAGCAAGTTACATTTCAAACAGAACATAACAAGTTACATTTATAGAGAGAACATAGCAAGTTCCATTTATAGAAAGAACATAGCTAGTTACATTTACAAACAGAACATAACAAGTTACATTTATAGACAGAACATAGCAAGTTACATTTCAAACAGAACATAACAAGTTACATTTATAGACAGAACATAGGAAGTTGCATTTATAGACAGAACATAACTAGTTACATTAATAGACAGAACATAGCAAGTTACATTTACAGACAGAACACAACAGGCTATGTTTACAATAGAACAGAACAAGTTACATTAACAAACAGAACATAACAAGTTACATATATAGACAGAACATAGCAAGTTATATTTACAAACATAACATAGCAAGTTACATTTATAGAGAGAACATAGCAAGTTACATTTCAAACAGACCATAACAAGTTACATTTATAGAGAGAACATAGCAAGTTCCATTTATAGAAAGAACATAGCTAGTTACATTTACAAACAGAACATAACAAGTTACATTTATAGACAGAACATAAATAGTTACATTTACAAACAGAACATAACAAGTTACATTTATAGACAGAACATAGCAAGTTACATTTCAAACAGAACATAACAAGTTACATTTCAAACAGAACATAACAAGTTACATTTATAGACAGAACATAGCAAGTTGCATTTATAGACAGAACATAACTAGTTACATTAATAGACAGAACATAGCAAGTTACATTTACAGACAGAACACAACAGGCTATGTTTACAATAGAACAGAACAAGTTACATTAACAAACAGAACATAACAAGTTACATATATAGACAGAACATAGCAAGTTATATTTACAGACAGAACAGAACAAGCTACATTTATAAACAGAAGATATCAAGTTTAATCTTACAAACAGAACATAACAAGAACAGCTTAGAGATATCAAAGGTATTACCAATGGATAATCAGAAGGCGTAAATCAAAGAAGTAGAGACAATACAATGGCCAAATGAAAAGCGACAAAATGACAAACAACGATCTACAAAATCTTTATCAACAGAATATAACATTCATATTTACAAACACAACATAAGAGAATAAATTACATTTACAGACAGAACATAGCAAGTTATATTTACAGACAGAAGATAACAAGTTACATCTACAGACAGAACATAACAAGTTATATCTACAAACGGAACAGAACAAGTTACATCTACAAACAGTGCATAGCAAGTTACATTAAAAAACAAAACATAGCAAGCTATATTTACAGACAGAACATAACAAATTACATTTACAAACCGAACAAGTTACATTTACAAATATAGCAAGTTACATTTACAAGCAGAACAATTTACATTTACAGACAGTGCACAACAAGATGCATTTACAGACAGAGCATGATAAATTACATTTACAAACAGAACATCATAATTTATATTTACAAACAGAACAGAACAAGTTACATTTACAGACAGAGCATAACAAGTTGCATTTACAGAGAGAACATAGCAAACTACATTTACAGACAGAACAGAACAAGATAGAGTTACCGACATAACATAGCAAGTTATAATTACAAGCAAAACATAACAAGTTATATTTACAGACAAAACAAAGCAAATTACATTTACAGACAGAACTTAACAAGTTGCATTAATAGACAGAACATAACAAGTTACATTTACAAACATAACATAGCAAGTTACATTTATAGACAGAAAACAACAGGCTACATTTACAGACAGAATATAGCAAGTTACATTTACAGACAGAACACAACAGGCTATATTTACAATAGAACAGAACAAGTTACATTTACAAACAGAACATAACAAGTTACATTTATAGACAGAACATAGCAAGTTACATTTACAGACAGAACACAACATGCTACATTTACAGACAGAACATAGCAAGCTACATCTACAGACAGAACACAACAGGCTATATTTATAAACAGAACAGAACAAGTTACACTTACAGACAGAGCATAACAAGTTACATTTACAGAGAGAACATAGCAAACTACATTTACAGACAGAACATAACAAGATAGAGTTACCGACATAACATAGCAAGTTATAATTACAAGCAAAACATAACAAGTTATATCTACAGACAAAGCAAAGCAAATTACATTTACAGACAGAACTTAGCAAGATACATTTCAAACAGAACATAACAAGTTGCATTTATAGAAAGAACATAACTAGTTACATTTGCAAACATAACATAACAAGTTAGATTTATAGACAGAACATAAATAGCTACATTTACAAACATAACATAACAAGTTACATTTATAGACAGAACATAGCAAGTTATATTTACAAACATAACATAGCAAGTTACATTTATAGAGAGAACATAGCAAGTTACATTTCAAACAGACCATAACAAGTTACATTTATAGAAAGAACATAGCAAGTTCCATTTATAGAAAGAACATAACTAGTTACATTTACAAACAGAACATAACAAGTTACATTTATAGACAGAACATAGCAAGTTACATTTCAAACAGAACATAACAAGTTACATTCATAGACAGAACATAGCAAGTTACATTTATAGACAGAACATAACTAGTTACATTAATAGACAGAACATAGCAAGTTACATTTACAGACAGAACACAACAGGCTATGCTTACAATAGAACAGAACAAGTTACATTAACAAACAGAACATAACAAGTTACATATATAGACAGAACATAGCAAGTTACATTTACAGACAGAACAGAACAAGCTACATTTATAAACAGAAGATATCAAGTTTAATCTTACAAACAGAACATAACAAGAACAGCTTAGAGATATCAAAGGTATTACCAATGGATAATCAGAAGGCGTAAATCAAAGAAGTAGAGACAATACAATGGCCAAATGAAAAGCGACAAAATGACAAACAACGATCTACAAAATCTTTATCAACAGAATATAACATTCATATTTACAAACACAACAATACAGAATAAATTACATTTACAGAGAGAACATAGCAAGTTATATTTACAGACAGAAGATAACAAGTTACATTTACAGACAGAACATAACAAGTTACATCTACAAACAGAACAGACCAAGTTACATTTACAAACAATGCATAGCAAGTTACATTAAAAAACAGAACAATTTACATTTACAGACAGAGCATAACAAGATGCATTTACAGACAGAGCATGACAAATTACATTTACCAGCAGAACATCATAATTTACATTTACAAACAGAACATAGCAAGTTACATTTTCAAACAGAAGAAAACAAGATACATATACCGACAGAAATTAACACATTACATTTACACACAGAACATAGCTAGTTTCATTTACAGACATAACATAGCAAGTTATATTTAAAAACAGAACATAACAAGCTATATTTACAAACATAACATAGCAAGTTACATTTACAAATAAAACACAATCAGTTACATTTACAATCACAACAAAACAAGATACATTTACAGACAGAACAGAGGAAGCTACATTTACAAATAGAACATAGGAAGTTACATTTACAGATATAACCCAACAGGCTATATTTACAATAGAACAGAACAAATTACATTTATAGACAGAACATAGCAAATTGCACTTATAGGCAGAACATAGCAGATTACATTTACAGAGAGAAAACAACAGGCTACATTTACAGACAGAACATAGCAAGTTACAAAAGTTACATTTACAGAGAGAAAACAACAGGCTACATTTACAGACAGAACATAGCAAGTTACATTTACAGACAGAACACAACAGGCTATATTTACAAACAGAACAGAACAAGTTACATCTACAGACAGAGCATAACAAGTTACATTTACAGAGAGAACATAACAAGCTACATTTACAGACAGAACATAACAAGATAGAGCTACCGACATAACATAGCAAGTTATAATTACAAGCAAAACATAGCAAGTTATATTTACAGACAAAATAAAGCAAGTTACACTTACAGACAGAACTTAGCAAGTTACATTTCAAACAAAACATAACAAGTGACATGTATAGACAGAACATAGCAAGTTGCATTTGTAGAAAGAACATATCTAGCTACATTTACAAACATAACATAGCAAGTTACATTTAAAGACTGAACATAACTAGCTACATTTACAAACATAACATAACAAGTTACATGTATAGACAGACCATAGCAAGTTACATTTCAAACAGAACATAACAAGTTACATTTCAAACAGAACATAGCAAGTTACATTTATAAAAAGAACATAACTAGTCACATTTACAAAGGGAACATAACAAGATACATTTATAGACAGAACATAGCAAGTTACATTTCAAACAGAACAGAACAAGTTACATATATAGACAGAACATAACTAGTTACATTTACAAGCACAACATAACATGTTACATTTATAGACAGAACATAGCAAGTTACATTAATAGACAGAACATAGCAAGTTACATTTACAGACAGAACACAACAGGCTATATTTACAATATAACAGAACAAGTTAAATTTACAAATAGAACATAACAAGTTACATTTATAGACAGAATATAGCAAGTTACATTTACAAACAGAACAGAACAAGTTAAATTTACAAACAGAACATAACACGTTTAATTTTACAAACAGAACATAACAAGAACAGCTTAGAGATATCAAAGGTATTACCAATGGATAATCAGAAGCCGTAAATCAAAGAAGGACAGACAATACAATGGCCAAATGAAAAGCGACAAAATGACAAACAACGATCTACAAAATATTTATCAACAGAATATAACATTCATATTTACAAACACAACATAAGAGAATAAATTACATTTACAGACAGAACATAGCAAGTTATATTTACAGACAGAAGATAACAAGTTACATCTACAGACAGAACATAACAAGTTATATCTACAAACGGAACAGAACAAGTTACATCTACAAACAGTGCATAGCAAGTTAATTAAAAAACAGAACATAGCAAGTTATATTTACAGACAGAACATAACAAGTTACATTTACAAACCGAACAAGTTACATTTACAAATATAGCAAGTTACATTTACAAGCAGAACAATTTACATTTACAGACAGTGCATAACAAGATGCATTTACAGACAGAGCATGACAAATTACATTTACAAACAGAACATCATAATTTATATTTACAAACAGAACAGAACAAGTTACATTTACAGACAGAGCATAACAAGTTGCATTTACAGAGAGAACATAGCAAACTACATCTACAGACAGAACAGAACAAGATAGAGTTACCGACATAACATAGCAAGTTATAATTACAAGAAAAACATAACAAGTTATATTTACAGACAAAACAAAGCAAGTTACATTTACAGACAGAACTTAACAAGTTGCATTTATAGACAGAACATAACAAGTTACATTTACAAACATAACATAGCAAGTTACATTTATAGACAGAAAACAACAGGCTACATTTACAGAGAGAACATAGCAAGTTACATTTACAGACAGAACACAACAGGCTATATTTACAATAGAACAGAACAAGTTACATTTACAAACAGAACATAACAAGTTACATTTATAGACAGAACATAACAAGTTACATTTACAGACAGAACACAACAGGCTACATTTACAGACAGAACATAGCAAACTACATCTACAGACAGAACACAACAGGCTATATTTACAAACAGAACAGAACAAGTTACATTTACAGACAGAGCATAACAAGTTACATTTACATAGAGAACATAGCAAGCTACATTTACAGACAGCACAGAACAAGATAGAGTTACCGACATAACATAGTAAGCTATAATTACAAGCAAAACATAACAAGTTATATCTACAGACAAAACAAAGCAAGTTACATTTACAGACAGAACTTAGGAAGTCACATTTACAAACAGAACATAGCAAGTTGCATTTATAGAAAGAACATAACAAGCTCTATTTACAAACAAAAAAGAACAAGATCCATTTACAGACAGGACATAGCAAGTTGCATTTACAAACAAAAAATAGCAAGGACCATTTACAGACAAAACACAACAGGCTATTTTTACAAACAGAAGATAACAAGTTACATTTACAGACAGACCATAGCAAGTTACATTTACAGACAGACAGATCATAGCAAGCTACATTTACAAACAGAACAGAACAAGTTACATTTACAGACATACCATAGCAAGTTACATTTACAAACAGAAAATAGCAAGCTACATTTACAGACAGAACATAGCAAGTTACATTTAGAATATAAAAAGTTAGATTTACAGACAGAACATAGCAAGTTACATTTACAGACAGAACAGAACAAGTTACATACCTGAATAGTTTGAAGATTTTAATGCGGAAATCAGAAGCCGTATATCGAAGAAGAATAGACAATACAATTACCAAAAGAAAAAGTACAAACATTGATCTAAAAAAAATTAGCAGAAGACATAATATTTAGCAAGACGAACCCCACAACAAATTGGGGGATTGACGATCTCATATTTAAAATGGCATGAATTATACAAACTGTTTTTTGCTTGGTTCTTGTGTTGCATGGTGTTTTGTTTTCTTTGTCCTGTGTCGTGCATGCCTATTGTTGCCAGTGTCTCGGGGTTGTCCACTCGTGATTGCCTTCTGGTTTCTCTGACGTTTTTATTTTTATTTTTAATCTAATGCATTTATTTTTTATTTTTTTTAAGCTCCTACTGATGCTTCTTCAGACAGTCGTCATTTACAACAATCTATTAATGCAAAAAAACTTGAGATAAAAAACGAAAACATGTATCGATCGAAATTATCAACTAAGCTGGAAAAACTAAGGGAAGATATAGAAAAACAAACTGATATTATTGCTGACAGCGGAAATAAACTGACAAGACTTGAAATAGAAAAGAAACAAAAACAGGAAACTGAATTAAAATATAGAGATGAACGAGAACAAATAAAGGCTAACATTAAACAGTTGCAGAAAGAAAGTAGTAATACATGTGATTTAGAAAGATCCTTACGTGATGATATTCATAGAATGACACAAGCAGAACGTAATCTTCAATATCTAATTTCCCAGTCCCAACGTACGAAAAGGGAGATGTCCAGACGACATCAGGACGAATCTCTGAAGGAAAAAAAATGCTCTCAGACAATCAACAGATTACAATTAGAATTACATAAATTGGAACTACAAATCAATTTTCAATATCAACCTAGACAGTGGGCATATAGCAATGAAAACGGTAAATACTAGTATAGTGTCATGTCTATGGGTAGAACGGAGAAAACTGTGAAAGAGAAAAAAAAATAAAAAATTAATTCATACAGACAAAACAATGAGATAGGGTTAGGGTTATGGTGTTTAGCGCTACCTTCAACAATATTTCAGCTATATCATGGCGATCAAATTTACTGGTGGAGGAAACCCGAGTAATCGGAGAAAACCACTGACCTGCCACATTAGAGGAATGTAGCATCAAGAAGACATTACAATGACACAGCATTGGCTGCTGCGAACCTCCACACAAAGAACGAATATTAAATGAGTTTTTGGCAGGTCGATGGTACTCTTGTTTCCATTGCCAATAAAAAGCGGCCCCTACTATACAACTGACACACTAATAGAGTTCAAAGCCCATTGGAGGTACAGGAACTATAGGTGCTACATTAAAAAAATGAAGAATATTATATCATTGTAAGCGTATTTATGGACACGCATATTCACTGAGTGTAGATATAAAAATGAATATTTTGTATGTAGCTAAAAATATATTTCTAAATCTGATTGATCACACCATACATCAAAGCGAATAGTGTGTTGTTATTCATTCAACATGGACGATAATGTTTGTCCAGGACTTACCGGTACAGAAGTTCGGCGATAAATTAAGGGTACTCCGGTTTCCTCAACCTAAAATACTGACAGCCATGACATAATTGTAATATTGTTGAGAGTGGCGTTAAACACACATAGCACAAGCTGATAGTAATTTATAAAATATAACACCGAAGTACCTTCACCTGATCATGTATCAAATTGTTTATCAATATTTTTCTAACTAAATTTTAATTGTATATCTTAAATATGAGGGTAATGTGTTCTATATTGGGTTTGGGGTATATTTGTAATCCAGATAAAAAAAAAACAATTTAATTGTTGTTTTGTATTGAATGGTAGATGTACATTTATTTTGTAATCCATTAACCTGTTTAACGCCGCCACATTTGTGTGCCTGATGTAATATGTCGTTGTCTATATAATTATTTTAAAATGATTGTTCGTTTTATTATACCTCCGCTCCCGGAAGGGGGAGGGGGTATACTGTTTTACCACTGTCCGTCCGTCCGTCCGTCCTTTCGTCCGTCCAAGATATGTTTCGTCGCATTTTTCTCAGTAACTGTTGATGGCAGAAATCTGATATTTGGTCACAAGCTTCATATATGTACCCCATATGGTGGGAAGCGTTTTTGAACCCATCAGATTCCTACTTCCTGTTTGCTGACTTTGTTGATTTGTATACACATTGAACATATATGCACATTTTTCGTCGCATTTTTCTCAGCACCTATTGATGGCAGAAATCTGATATTTGGTCACAAGCGTCATATAGGTACCCCATATCGTGGGAAGCGTTGTTGCATCCATCAGATTCCTACTTCCTGTTTGCCGATTTTGTTGATTTTCACATTTAACATACATTTGTATATGCACATTTTTCTTCCCATTTTTCTAAGCAACTATTGATGACAGCAATCTGATATTTCGTCACAAGCTTCATACATGTATGTCATATTGTGGGAAGGGTTTTTGGACCCATCAGATTCATACTTTCTGTTTGCCGACTTTGTTTTTATTCACATTGAACATACATTTTGTATATGCCCATTTTTAGTCGCATTTTTCTCAGCAACTTTTGATGGCAGAAATCTGATATGTGGTCACAAGCTTCATATAGGTACTCCATATCGTGGGAAACGTTTGTTGATCCGTCAGATTCCTACTTCCTGCTTGCCGAAGATAGGTGGTATCATAAGTGAGCATTAGCTCACAGTTCATCTTGTTTTTATTTAATATGTTTCTATCATTTTCTTCTCCAGATGAAGTTCAAGCAAGCCCAAGGAGTTCAGTTGGTGGTGAAGAACACAGGAAATCTGAGAAATCAGAAAGATCCGAGCACTCAGAGCCACAAGAACCTGAACCAGAGGTAGAACCAGTGGTTGCTGCTGTAAATGAGGTGGAAATTGAAAAAGAGGAGACATTAGCATCAGAACATTTACCAAGAAATTGTAAGGTTACAAAATGGCCACATTTTCAAGGATACGGCTTCAGCTTTCGCACCAAACAAGATCGTGTTGGACAATTTATTTATAAAATACATGATGATTCCCCGGCTGATGCAGCGAGTCTAAAAGAAGGGGACATAATCATTGAAGTAAATGGAGTTAATATTGAAAATGAGACGCATCAACAGGTGTTCCAACGAATTAAAGCGGGTGGAGATCAGACTACACTACTGGTCCTGGATAGAGAAGGTGACGACTATTACAAGTCTAAAGGAATGACGGTATCCTCAGAATTGTCTATAGTCAGACAATGTTCAAATCCCCCAACAGGTAAGATGTCAATATTGTGTACATGTTTTATACATACAGTACAGTCAGCGACACAGCGTGAATACACATGACATGTACAGTACATGTAAATATGTTGTTTTAATTGAGATATGAATGACCTTTACATTCAGTTGAAAATGTTGGAATTTATATTGTACAGCGTTAAAAGTACATGCTTAGTGTCTTATTTGAAAATATGTGCATATGTTCTGGTGTGAAATGAGGAAGCTAAGAATATGATATGAATTATGAATGAATAAATGTGCAATTATTATTCATGGTGTTTAGCGCTACCTTCAACAATATTTCAGCTATATCATGGCAGTCAGATTTACTGGTGGATGAAACCAGAGTAATCGGAGAAAACCACTGACCTGCCACATCAGTGGAATGTAACATCAAGAAAATGACACAGCATTGGCTGCCGCGAACCTCCACACAAAGAGTGAATATTAAATGAGTTTTTGGCAGGTCGATGGTAATCATGTTTCCATAGCCAATAAAAAGCGGCCCCTACTATACAACTGACACACTAATAGAGTTCAAAGCCCATTGGAGATACAGGAACTATAGGTGCTACATTAAAAAAATGAAGAATATTATATCATTGTAAGCGTATTTATGGACACGCATATTCACTGAGTGCAGATATAAAAATGAATATTTTGTATGTAGCTAAAATATATTTCTAAATCTGATTGATCACACCATACATCAAAGCGAATAGTGTGTTGTTATTCATTCAACATGGACGATAATGTTTGTCCAGGACTTACCGGTACAGAAGTTCGGCGATAAATTAAGGGTACTCCGGTTTCCTCAACCTAAAATACTGACAGCCATGACATAATTGTAATATTGTTGAGAGTGGCGTTAAACACACATAGCACAAGCTGATAGTAATTTATAAAATATAACACCGAAGTACCTTCACCTGATCATGTATCAAATTGTTTATCAATATTTTTCTAACTAAATTTTAATTGTATATCTTAAATATGAGGGTAATGTGTTCTATATTGGGTTTGGGGTATATTTGTAATCCAGATAAAAAAAAAACAATTTAATTGTTGTTTTGTATTGAATGGTAGATGTACATTTATTTTGTATGCCATTAACCTGTTTAACGCCGCCACATTTGTGTGCCTGATGTAATATGTCGTTGTCTATATATTTATTTTAAAATGATTGTTCGTTTTATTATACCTCCGCTCCCGGAAGGGGGAGGGGGTATACTGTTTTACCACTGTCCGTCCGTCCGTCCGTCCTTCCGTCCGTCCAAGATATGTTTCGTCGCATTTTTCTCAGTAACTGTTGATGGCAGAAATCTGATATTTGGTCACAAGCTTCATATATGTACCCCATATGGTGGGAAGCGTTTTTGAACCCATCAGATTCCTACTTCCTGTTTGCTGACTTTGTTGATTTGTATACACATTGAACATATATGCACATTTTTCGTCGCATTTTTCTCAGCACCTATTGATGGCAGAAATCTGATATTTGGTCACAAGCGTCATATAGGTACCCCATATCGTGGGAAGCGTTGTTGCATCCATCAGATTCCTACTTCCTGTTTGCCGATTTTGTTGATTTTCACATTTAACATACATTTGTATATGCACATTTTTCTTCCCATTTTTCTAAGCAACTATTGATGACAGCAATCTGATATTTCGTCACAAGCTTCATACATGTATGTCATATTGTGGGAAGGGTTTTTGGACCCATCAGATTCATACTTTCTGTTTGCCGACTTTGTTTTTATTCACATTGAACATACATTTTGTATATGCCCATTTTTAGTCGCATTTTTCTCAGCAACTTTTGATGGCAGAAATCTGATATGTGGTCACAAGCTTCATATAGGTACTCCATATCGTGGGAAACGTTTGTTGATCCGTCAGATTCCTACTTCCTGCTTGCCGAAGAGAGGTGGTATCATAAGTGAAAATTAGCTCACAGTTCATCTTGTTTTTATTTAATATGTTTCTATCATTTTCTTCTCCAGATGAAGTTCAAGCAAGCACAAGGAGTTCAGTTGGTGGTGAAGAAGACAGGAAATCTGAGAAATCAGAAAGATCCGAGCACTCAGAGCCACAAGAACCTGAACCAGAGGTAGAACCAGTGGTTGCTGCTGTAAATGAGGTGGAAATTGAAAAAGAGGAGACATTAGCATCAGAACATTTACCAAGAAATTGTAAGGTTACAAAATGGCCACATTTTCAAGGATATGGCTTCAGCTTTCTCACCAAACAAGATCGTGTTGGACAATTTATTTATAAAATACATGATGATTCCCCGGCTGATGCAGCGAGTCTAAAAGAAGGGGACATAATCATTGAAGTAAATGGAGTTAATATTGAAAATGAGACGCATCAACAGGTGTTCCAACGAATAAAAGCGGGTGGAGATCAGACTACACTACTGGTCCTGGATAGAGAAGGTGACGACTATTACAAGTCTAAAGGAATGACGGTATCCTCAGAATTGTCTATAGTCAGACAATGTTCAAATCCCCCAACAGGTAAGATGTCAATATTGTGTACATGTTTTATGCATACAGTACAGTCAGCGACACAGCGTGAATACACATGACATGTACAGTACATGTAAATATGTTGTTTTAATTGAGATATGAATGACCTTTACATTCAGTTGAAAATGTTGGAATTTATATTGTACAGCGTTAAAAGTACATGCTTAGTGTCTTATTTGAAAATATGTGCATATGTTCTGGTGTGAAATGAGGAAGCTAAGAATATGATATGAATTATGAATGAATAAATGTGCAATTATTATTCATGGTGTTTAGCGCTACCTTCAACAATATTTCAGCTATATCATGGCAGTCAGATTTACTGGTGGATGAAACCAGAGTAATCGGAGAAAACCACTGACCTGCCACATCAGTGGAATGTAACATCAAGAAAATGACACAGCATTGGCTGCCGCGAACCTCCACACAAAGAGTGAATATTAAATGAGTTTTTGGCAGGTCGATGGTAATCATGTTTCCATAGCCAATAAAAAGCGGCCCCTACTATACAACTGACACACTAATAGAGTTCAAAGCCCATTGGAGATACAGGAACTATAGGTGCTACATTAAAAAAATGAAGAATATTATATCATTGTAAGCGTATTTATGGACACGCATATTCACTGAGTGCAGATATAAAAATGAATATTTTGTATGTAGCTAAAATATATTTCTAAATCTGATTGATCACACCATACATCAAAGCGAATAGTGTGTTGTTATTCATTCAACATGGACGATAATGTTTGTCCAGGACTTACCGGTACAGAAGTTCGGCGATAAATTAAGGGTACTCCGGTTTCCTCAACCTAAAATACTGACAGCCATGACATAATTGTAACATTGTTGAGAGTGGCGTTAAACACACATAGCACAAGCTGATAGTAATTTATAAAATACAACACCGAAGTACCTTCACCTGATCATGCATCAAATTGTTTATCAATATTTTTCTAACTAAATGTTAATTGTATATCTTAAATATGAGGGTAATGTGTTCTATATTGGTTTGGGGTATATTTGTAATCCAGATAAAAAAAACAATTTAATTGTTGTTTTGTATTGAATGGTAAATGTACATTTATTTTGTATGCCATTAACCTGTTTAACGCCGCCACATTTGTGTGCCTGATGTAATATGTCGTTGTCTATATATTTATTTTAAAATGATTGTTCGTTTAATATATCTCCGCTCCCGGAAGGGGGAGGGGGTATACTGTTTTACCACTGTCCGTCCGTCCGTCCTTCCGTCCGTCCAAGATATGTTTCGTCGCATTTTTCTCAGTAACTGTTGATGGCAGAAATCTGATATTTGGTCACAAGCTTCATATATGTACTCCATATGGTGGGAAGCGTTTTTGAACCCATCAGATTCCTACTTCCTGTTTGCTGACTTTGTTGATTTGTATACACATTGAACATACATGCACATTTTTCGTCGCATTTTTCTCAGCACCTATTGATGGCAGAAATCTGATATTTGGTCACAAGCGTCATATAGGTACCCCATATCGTGGGAAGCGTTGTTGGATCCATCAGATTCCTACTTCCTGTTTGCCGATTTTGTTGATTTTCACATTTAACATACATTTGTATATGCACATTTTTCGTCCCATTTTTCTAAGCAACTATTGATGACAGCAATCTGATATTTGGTCACAAGCTTCATATATGTATGTCATATTGTGGGAAGGGTTTTTGGACCCATCAGATTCATACTTTCTGTTTGCCGACTTTGTTTTTATTCACATTGAACATACATTTTGTATATGCCCATTTTTAGTCGCATTTTTCTCAGCAACTTTTGATGGCAGAAATCTGATATGTGGTCACAAGCTTCATATATGTACTCCATATCGTGGGAAACGTTTGTTTATCCGTCAGATTCCTACTTCCTGCTTGCCGAAGAGAGGTGGTATCATAAGTGAAAATTAGCTCACAGTTCATCTTGTTTTTATTTAATATGTTTCTATCATTTTCTTCTCCAGATGAAGTTCAAGCAAGCACAAGGAGTTCAGTTGGTGGTGAAGAAGACAGGAAATCTGAGAAATCAGAAAGATCCGAGCACTCAGAGCCACAAGAACCTGAACCAGAGGTAGAACCAGTGGTTGCTGCTGTTAATGAGGTGGAAATTGAAAAAGAGGAGATATTAGCATCAGAACATTTACCAAGAAATTGTAAGGTTACAAAATGGCCACATTTTCAAGGATACGGCTTCAGCTTGCGCACCAAGCAAGATCGTGTTGGACAATTTATTTATAAAATACATGATGATTCCCCGGCTGATGCAGCGAGTCTAAAAGAAGGGGACATAATCATTGAAGTAAATGGAGTTAATATTGAAAATGAGACGCATCAACAGGTGTTCCAACGAATTAAAGCGGGTGGAGATCAGACTACACTACTGGTCCTGGATAGAGAAGGTGACGACTATTACAAGTCTAAAGGAATGACGATATCCTCAAAATTGTCTATAGTCAGACAATGTTCAAATCCCCCAACAGGTAAGATGTCAATATTGTGTACATGTTTTATACATACAGTACAGTCAGAGACACAGCGTCAATACACATGACATGTACAGTACATGTAAATATGTTGTTTTAATTGAGATATGAATGACCTTTACATTCAGTTGAAAATGTTGGAATTTATATTGTACAGCGTTAAAAGTACATGCTTAGTATCTTATTTAAAAATATGTGCATATGTTCTGGTGTGAAATGAGGAAGTTAAGAATATGATATGAATTATGAATGAATAAATGTGCAATTATTATTCATGAACGTACATGTAAATATACGGATTATATACATGCACAAATATATGGTATAATAATGAATAAAAGGATAAAGAGAAATATACACCATCATACGGTATCACATATCATATAGATAGATATATATGTATATACAAATATATACAAATATATATAAATATATACATTTACAGGCATATATTATATTAATGATTAAAAATTGAAAAAAATTCAGTTATTATCTTGAATACGTAGATGACTTAGAACTATTATTATTAGCATGATGATGTCATCTACATCTACATCTCGGTATGTATTGCTATTATACAATATGAACTTAAAAACATGCATACATGTATACAACTCATTTACAATATACAATATAATTACAGATGCTTGGCCCAAAAAATGAAAAAATTGTTGAAAAGTGTTTTATTGGCCTTGCATAATTAAATTTTATTCAAGATAACTCACCTAGTTGATATTTGCAACTGTTTAGAATTTACTTTAATTTCAGAATGCCAAGAAAATGAAGAGGATTGAGGAAAGAACAACGCAAAATTTAATTTTAGATCAGACAAGTCTTCAGTCATTAGTACAATCTATTTCTAGTCTAAAAAAATAAATTGGAGATTTGCAATCGCGAATGGACTCGCAAGAACAATCTAACATGGCATCACAATTCACCAGTGTTGACCAGTCAGGACAGAATGAGCAACAATCGTCAACAGGTCAATCTATAATTCCGGTAGATGTGCCAACCGATCGTACAGAGGCAATGAATTATGCATGTACGATTCAAAACCAAGGTATGGCATCCAGCTCTAGGCTGTATATGCATCATGCAATTCCCCTTGGTGCAACAGTGCCGGACAATGTTAGAAGGTTAATTTGGGATGATGAATTTGTGGAACTAAGCACACTACTTCCAGAGACAATGGACAAAGCTTTACACCCAAAGAATGTGGTCATAGAAAATTTAGCTAATCCTGTTCTAACTGCAAAGGACCATAATACCACCATTTCCTCCTTAGATCTTTGGCAAACAGCTTTTTCTGTTTTTATATCTATTTATGTTGAAAACAATCCTGAGGCGGCCAAGGGGTTAATTAAATACATGGAGGTTGTCCGGGAAATTGCAAGGAAAAAGGGCAATTGGTAGTATTATGATCATGCATTTCGCTCAACTAATTTCAAGGTGAAAATAGGTTGGCAAATGACACACCAAGAGTTATATGTTAGGGCTTTGCTTGACCGATCCCTACATGACTTACAACAGGGGACTAGCAGTGATGCATCTTCGCTAGCCAAGGGTTACGATTCGGGTTCCCCTTCTCTCCACCCTTGGCGGATCTAGAATATATTTTGAAATTCGCGCGCATTGTCACTTGGTGGTTTATTGAAGTTGCGCCCCTTAGATAGTCGTCATCGCCAGCCAATCAGAATCGTTTTGTTATACGTATGTTGGAGAGTTGAAAATGGCAGCGCCCAGTGTAGAAAAACTTATTTGTGATAAATTTAATTTGGAAGCACTTACTGTCAACCAAGTGAAAAGTTTCAAAGCTTTGGCAGACGGGAAAGATGTTTTCATTGGAACCAAAACGGGAAGTGGCATCTTTGCTTACATTTTGTCGATAACATGTGCTCCGTGTAAAACGTCTTCTGATTGGATACGTGTACTGGTAGCCGCAACCAATGAAATATTAAAGCGCGAATCCTCAAAATGTATTCTAGATCCGCCAAGGGTGGAGAGAAGGGGGGCCCGAATCGCAACCCTTGGCTAGCGAAGATGGCAGTGCTGTGGGTCAAAAGGTAAACAGTGGCATTCGCCAACCTATTGTGCCTGTTGGGTATTGTGTAAGATTTCACTTAGGTATCTATTGCCGTTTACCATGCAAGTATAATCATAATTGTTGTAAGTGCAACAAATTGCATGTCAGTGTTTGTTTTACTATGGCTTCTGGAGGGTCAAATAGTCTTTCACCTAGAATTATTGGACCGAATGGTGTGTCAGGTTTTAGTAGACCAGTCGTAGGAAATAATTTTCTTGGCCCAAGGCCAGTGCATCAAAATCCAAGACATGTCAAACACGTTCGACCAAGAGTTACCTACACCAATCAACTGCACAATTTGTAGTGTTTATCTTGGAGGTTATGATAAATTAGAGGCAGATTATCTCCTAAATGTGTTTTCTCAAGGTTTTCAAATTGTTAGTGATTTAATTTACAATAATACTTGTAGAAATTTACCATCAGCGGTTGAAAGACCAGATCTTGTAACCCCACAAATTGAGGTTGAAGTAGCTTCTGGTCGATTTATGGGTCCATTTGTAGACCCCTCATTTCAGAATTTTCAGGTGTCACCAGCTGGTTTGTGTCCTAAAAAAGAACCCAACAAATATCGAATGATTCACCATTTATCATACCCTAAAGGGATCTCAGTAAATGATCACATTTTACCAGAAATGAAATCTGTTAATTATACTAGGATTGATGATGCTATTTCTACCATAAAACTTTATGATTCACCTGTGTACATGGCAAAATATGACATTGCAATGGCTTATATAAATTTGCCCCTGTCACCTTCTGAATATCATACATTTGGTATTTTTTTGAATGAAGTTTATTATTTTGACAAATGCCTTGCTATGGGTTGTGCATCGGCTTGTCAGATTTTTGAACGGTTTTGTTCCGCTTTGAAATGGATTGGCCATTGGTATATGCCCAATGGGGAAATCATTCATATTTTAGATGACTTTTTGATTATTGCTCCAGGGAAAGATTTGTGCAAGCTGTACATAGATAGGTTTTTGTACATATGCAAGCAAATTGGTACATCAAGGGCACCTAGTAAAACTGTAGGGCCTCTTCAGGTTTTGACATTTTTAGGACTTGAGCTTGACACAATCAAGTATGAAGCTCGCCTACCAGAAGAACAAATTGTAAAATGTCTAGAACAAATTGATTTGTTATTACCACGAAGGAAAGTCACATTGAAGGAAATTCAAATGTTATGTGGTTTGTTGAATTTCGCAACTAAGGATGTTGTTGCTGGACGCCCATTTTTGAGGCGGTTGTATGACCTAACTTATTGAAATCTCATCATAGAGTCAAGGTATCAGAAGGTTGTAGCAATGATTTGCAAATTTGGAAAGAGTTTTTGTCTCAGTTTAATGGAAAATGCTTTTTTATGGATGCAACTTGGGTTTCCTCTGATAGACTTGAACTTGTTACTGATGCTTCTGGAAAAATTGGTTATGGAGATGTTTTTGGAAGTTCTTGGTTTTATGGAGTATGAAATGAAGAGTGGTTGAATTATAATATTACTGTAAAGGAGTTGTATCCTGTTATATTAGCTGTAGAGTTATGGGGTGAGAAAATGGCTAGTAAGGCCATTTGTTTTCATTGTGACAATGAGGCTTTAGCTTATGTGATTAATAACCTTGCAAGCCATGAAACACATTTCTTGAAATTATTAAGGAAGTTAATATTTTTATCTTTGAAATATAACATTCTTTTCAAAGCAGTTCATATTCCTGGTGAACAGAATAAATAGAGTGATGCTCTTTCCCGTTTGCAGATTCAGGAGTTTCTCGCCTTGATGCCAGAAGCAGATCAGTTTCCAATGGCAGTTCCAACACTTCCAAAGTTACCATGCTAAGCTATTCTGTTAGACAGCTAATACAGTTATCACTAGCCCCACGAACCAGAAAAATGTATGAGCGAGTATGGTCCGACTTAAGTACATTTTGTCAACAATATTTGTCCAAGCAACTGAAAATTCCAGTATCTATTTCTACCTTAGCAATGTCTTTAGCTTACTTACATAACAAAGGTTATGCTGAATCTACTATTAGTTCCTACAACTCAGCTGTTGGCTATTATCACAAATTAGAAAATGCTGCTGATACATCTACTTCGTTTTTTATTTCGAAGTTAATCCAAGTGGTCAAAAAACAAAAAACCGTCTATAGATAGTAGATTATCTATCATCCTTCTTATTTTGCATAAGTTGGTTGATGCTGTTGACAAAGTGTGCATTCACCCTTATTGCAAAGCTCTATATAAAGTGATGCATTTAGTTGCTTTCCATGCATTTCTTAGGGTTGGTGAAATGACATCCGATGTTGCTAATAATGATGGCCACTGTTTACAGTATAGAGATGTGGTTGTTGACAAACAGGGCTGTGTAATTAATTTTCAGTCTTACAAACATTCAGCACCAGGGACCATCACAAAATGTGTTAATAAAAGGCAAGATGTCCATAATTACCCAGTTTATCAGTTAGAAAGTTATTATATATTGAGGGGCCCAGTATTTATAAATATTGATGGTTCTTTAGTATGCCGTGATCAGTTTGTAAGAATGTTACAGAAAACTTTGTCACATATAGGCTGATCAGGTGGTTGTTATAAGTCATATAGTTTTATAATTGGAGCCTGTTGTCATGCTATGAAACAAGAAAAATCAGAAACACAAATTAGATTGTTTGGGCGATGGCATTGCAATGCATTTTTAAGGTACATTAGACCTGATCATGTGGCATTGTAATTTCATACCACATATAGGTTGCATTTGTTAGAAGGGCATCTTAAACCAATTTGTCAATGTAACACTGTACATGTATTTTTGTGGATATGCTATTGAAGATAAGCATGTGTGACCATATAATGGCGAGCAGGAACAGTCTTTCTCTTTTTTACCATTACAATGTATTGTTAATACTTGTCATTTTTTCTTTGTTATATATGTGTCTTTATGCTCTTAGAATTCATGTTGTTTACATTGTAAATCTGTATGACGAGCAGGAGCAGTCATTTCAGGACTTGATGGTAAATTATAACTTATGATTAATTACGTGCAGTTGCGGGTAGGGAGATCTTACGATCTCGTGGGCAAATTTTTGAACCCCACCTTTGCCTTCTTGTGTGTTGAAATTGTAAACCCCATATGTTATTATTGCTATCAATCGATAAAGGGAAATTATTTACAAAAATGTATCTATCGAAAATCAATTTAATTCATGTGTTTTTAAAGACAACATTTGTTTTCCACCCAATCACCTCCTCCACCCTTTAATTCATGTATATAATTGTGTTTTTGTTTGATGTGTTTGTAGCATTTAATTAGTTTAATACTTCTAGAAGCGTGTTTTATTAGATAGGAATTTGTAGATGTATATGGTTGGGGCCAAATGTTTGAACCCCACCTTTGCCTTCTTGTGAAATGAAATGCAAACATATTAATTAGAATAATAAAACTTTGGCCACACTAGGTGGTTCAATTTCTTCCAAGATTGTGTTAGTTTTATTTATATATTAAAAGAAGGCAAAACAAGCTTGCTGTACTGGTTAATTTGCTCTTCGGCATAAATTTGAATTTATTTGAAAAATAAATTCCTTTATGCGTAGAGCTCGGGTTTTAATTTCCCTTGTAACTCTCATTATTTGAGTTGTAATTCCCCTTATGTACCCTCATTCATGTTAATGAGTGTCGGTGCATGATCAAACAATGACCCCCATCGTTATAATTGACCCGTGTCTTGAAATTGTAAACCCCATATGTTATTATTGCTATCAATCGATAAAGGGAAATTATTTACAAAAATGTATCTATCGAAAATCAATTTAATTCATGTGTTTTTAAAGACAACATTTGTTTTCCACCCAATCCCCTCCTCCACTCTTTAGTTCATGCATAGAATTGTGTATTTTGTTTTATGTGTTTGTAGCATTTAGTTAGTATAATACTTCTAGAAGTGTGCTTTATTAGATGTGTATATGTTTGGGGCCAAATTTTTGAACCCCACCTTTGCCTTCTTGTGAAATGAAATGTAAACATATTAATTAGAATAATAAAACTTTGACCACACTAGGTGGCCCAATTTCTTCCAAGATTGTGTTAGTTTTATTTATATATTAAAAGAAGGCAAAACAAGCTAGCTGCACTGGTTAATTTGCTCTTGGGCATAAATATATTTACGAAGTATATTTCATATCTTTTTGATGTATTGATTTAAAATGTATTTTCAATTACAAATTGATATATATGATAATAATAATTCTTTCAATTCTATATGTTCAATAATGAAATCCCTAGAACTTCCGGGTAATAATAAGACCAGGTAACTCTAACAAATAAAATAACGATTATCCAAAATTTTTCAATGAAATATGTTCCTGAACAGGAATTGTATTCCGGCACTTTGTCTCTCAGGTAATCCTATTTTTCCTTATTAGTACCTAATCCAGGTAATCGTAACCAGTGCCATGACATTAATTGCTTTATTTTCACTCCTGACAATCAGTTTAATTCACCCTGTCAGTTTTTGAAAATTCAGTTTTTTTTAATCAAATGTCACATTTTTCTTGTTTATTCACACATATGGAGCTCCTGTGTTCTTCTTTCAATACGGAAAAACTTCAACTTGACGAAGGTTACTTTCCGGCGCATGCCTGGCATGACAATTTTTTATTAATTTTTAATTTTAACCATTTTTATTAATTTTCATTTTTTACCATTTTTCTTTTGCTTTTTATTTAGTACAAGATAAAAACATGCTGTAACCTATTATATCAGGGATGGAAATGTTTTAAGGAGGATATCATGTGTCAGTCTCTCCCTAAGCATTTTTGTAGAGGTACTGTTTGTAATATGTTCAGGTAATTTATTCCAATCTTTGATAGTTCTGCAGAAGAATGCAAATTTGAATGAATCTGTGTTGCACTGTATTTATCTGATGGTATTTGAATGGGTAGATCTTGTTCTGGATTGGCTAGGTATTAGGATGTTATCATATGGAACTGCACTTTTGCTGTTGATTATTTTGTAGAATATATATAATCTAGTTTTTAGACGTCTTTCTTGTAGTGTTGACCAATCAAGTGAGTGTATCATTTATGTGACGCTGCTAGTATTGTGGTGTCTGGCATGCATATCTTGCTGCTCGTCTTTGGACCTGTTCGATTTTATGGATGTTTTTGGTGATATATTGGTCCCGACAGAGCAGCAGTATTCTAGTTTGGGTCGTACAAGAGATTGGTATGCTCTATCTTTTACAGATTTTGAATTAATTTGGAGGTTGCGTCTGATGAATGAAAGAGATTTATTTGCTTTGGACGTCATTTGTTGAATGTGATTGTTCCAATTTAAAACTGCTGATAGTGTGACTGCCAGATATGTTGCTGATTGTACTGATTCTAAGATTTGCCCATGCATGTTGTAGTAAAAATGTTGTGGCGATTTTTTGGTTGTTACTCTTTAGATGTTACATTTGTCTGGGTGAAATGCCATTAGCCAATTCTGTTCCCATTTGGCAGCTGATACAGGTCTTCTTGTGGTTTTATGCAATCTGCTTGTGTTTTAATAGGTCTATATATAATGCTATCATCTGCAAAGAGTCTTATTTGGATATGTTTGATGTAATCTGGTGGGTCGTTTATGTATAATAGAAACAGTATGGGCCCTAGTACAGTTCATTGGGGCACGCTAGAGGTGACTGCAATTTTTTCAGATGTTGTGTTTTCGAAAAGTACTGTCTGTGTTCTGTTTGCAAGAAAAGATGTTATCCAGATTGTTATTTGGTCAGATGTACCATAATATTTTAGCTTGGAGATGAGTCTGTTGTGTGGCACTTTCTCAAGCACTTTTGCGAAGTCCATTATTATTAAATCAGTTTGAATGTTGTTATCATTGTTTTGTGCTAGTTGGTGAGCAAGTGATATTATTTGTGATTCACATGACCTATTCGATCTTAAACCATGTTGCATTTCGTACAAGATGTTGTTTGATTCCAGGTGTTCCATCATATTACTAGCCATTACATGTTCTAGCAGTTTACAGGAAATACAGGTTAGAGATATTGGCCTGTAATTTGCTGGGTGGTGTTTGTCTCCCTTTAACTGGTGTTACATTTGTATGGTTCCAATCAAGTGGAACTTGCCCTGTTTCCAATGATTTTTTGTAATTGATGGTAAGTATGTCTGAGCAAATGTCTGCATTTTCTTTTAGTATTTTACCAGCGATGTTGTCTATATCAACAGCTTTTTGGGGGTTGATGTTGTTGATTAGTTTCAGTATGCCTTTTTTAGAAATTGAGATGTTTTTCATGATTGGATGTGTACTAGGACCTTTATCTGGAATTTCTGTGTTCACTTCTGATGAAAAGGCTGATTGGAATTGCCTATTCAAGATATTGGCTTTTTCTGTTGGATCTGCATGCAAGACTCCTTCACTTCTGAGAGGGGCTATTCTGGTGTTTTCTTTTTTTCTGGCTTTTTATATAGGAGTATACATTTTTGGGTTGTTTATTGAACTTTTGTTGGTCTGGTTCGTTTATGTCTAGGTCAAAAATCATATTTTCAATGTAATTCCGGTTTGAATTACGCATTTCGTTCTGGAGTTTTGATTTAACTTCTTTGTATATTTTAGCATGTTCACTGTTTGAGGCTTTCTTTTTTGAATAATTAGTTTTTCTTGTTTATTAGCTTTTTAATTTGAGGTGTTACCCATGGTAGTGTTGTTTTATTATCAATTGATTTTGTTGGAGTGTTTTTCTTTATGGAATCAGTAGTGGAGTTTTTGAAATAATTCCATAGATCATTTACATCCATATGATTTTGATTTTCTTTCATATGTGAGTGAGTGGTTTGTAAGTCTTGCTCTATTTTTCCCAGTTAGCCTTTTTGTACTGGTATATTTTGTGAGGCTTTTGTTTTATGTTAGGAAGTGATAGATTGATTTCACTGAAGATAATATCGTGCTCACCCATAGGTGGTAACGTTTCAATTCTGTTTATGAAAGATGGATTTGACATACACAGAAGATCTAGAGTTCGATCGTTTCTTGTTGGTTTATCTATGACTTGTGTTAGATTATGGTCATTTAATATATCAAGTAAGTTTTGGTGCAGGGATGAATCTGGTTTACTTGGTACAACTGATGGAATGTTCCTGTTAATGTGGCCTAGATTGAAATCTCCTCTACTCTGCTTTAGGAGTCATTTAGCTGCTCTAATGATTCCCCTTTATCTGAAGGTGGTCTGTAATAGGTTCCTAGTGTTTTGTTTCCCGTTGACTTTATTGTTGCCCACACTATCTCACAGTTTGTGTCTAATTCTGTGACTTGTGATGTTATGTATTCATTAGAAATTGCAATTAGAACTCCCCCATAGCCATCTTTCCTGTTTTTACTATAAACAGTATATTTCGTTGGATCAAAGTATTCATATGGTGAAATGTTATCTGACAGCCATGTTTCTGAGCCGAAAATTATTGTAGGTTTACATGATTCTATTATTTGATCTAGTTCTGGTTTCTTACTTTTAATAGATTGGAAGTTTATAGTAAGTACTCTGAGTGGTGATGGACTGTCTATTTTGGAACTTTTTGACTTAAAGGTTTGTCTATGCATAGACGAAGATTGGTGAGATGGTTTACATATAGAATCTTGAATACCTTCTTCATCATCTAGTGTTAAGAAGCTGTTTGATGTTTCTATAGTGCTGTTGAAGAATGTGGTTACGAAGTTTGGCATACCACATTTTTCACATTCCCATGATAAATTACTCTTATTTAATAGTTCATACATATATTGATCTATACCCTGGCAGTATATGTGGTACCACTGCTCACAGCCATGGCAGCATATAGCTTTATGCTTCCAAGTGACAGCTTTATTACAAGCTCCACATGGATATGTTGGTAGACCTGTGTTGGGCTCAGGTGCATATAATAAGTGCAGATGCAAAGAATACAGCCGGATATAATGTTAATAAAAGTATTACAAGTTAGGTCTTCGTCCCTTTGACTACTCAAGGGTGCAGGATAACTTACACAAAGATTGGCCTTGTTAATTGAGCTAAAGTAAAGCAGACAGGACAGTCGTGTGTGTTGCTTTTGTTTATTTCCGGTTTATTTATTTTTATGGTGGTCATGTGATACGATTTTGGCGGTAAGAAATGTCAATATCACAGGTTTTGAATTTGTGGATTACACACTCTTTTTGGTAAATTATGGATGAGAATTGGTAAAACATGTGTTGATGAGTATGTATACCAATTTTTGTGGCAAATACTATTGTTATCAGAAACATTTGTCTGAGCCAAAGCAGGAAGTCTTCAGTCGCCCAGGTATGCGCATTAACTGATTGTTTTAGGCGGGAAACTCTCTTTCGTTTCTATTGATATATTTCTTTTCTGGTTTAGTGGTTGGACATGTCTCATTTTCTTGTATAATTATATGGATTGTCATTATTATAATCTGAAGGTCAGTTTCTTTACATTTCTATATTAACCATTTTTAACAGTCATGATTTATTTAATATCAATAGAATGCAAGAGTTTTAAACGAAAGTTATAAAATGAATATAAAATACATCATAAATTAGGCATTGGAAAGTTTACAGGTAAAACCAGTTTAATTAAATAATTAAAACATAAGAGTATTATTTTTAGCTTATTGCAATGTAAAGGTTTAAGTTTAATAACATAGTAACTGTCACTTTTATTGAATGTATAAAACCTTTATCTTGTCATGAAACACATGACTTATGTTATTAATTTTGTCATACAGCTTTTCTACTACTCATGAGTTTACCAGAGTCACATTGATTATGTGCCAAATTATTACAAAGACCTTTACACCTCATGTGAGGTAAGCTATTGTGTTGTTTTTAATATTTCACTAATTGTATTTTTGCTTATTGCTTTTAATATGCTTATGCTTACTTTATTATTTGCTTTGTTTATTTATATAATAATATTTTGAAGTTGTCATGTAAATGTCAAGATTTACTTATTGATGTATATAGTCAGTAACTAACAAACTTTATTATTTTGCAACGTAAGATATTTCATTTTTTAATGAAATACAAGACTATTATATTGTTTGGTTCAAATTGGTATATTTTTATTTACACAAGCACTTTTGACACATTCAAATTAGAGTTATCTTTCTTTGTGCCATTTGTTTACGTTATTTTAACTTATGTGTTTGTATCTACAACCTGAGAGAATTGTTTATTTATATCTATGATAAACACCATGATTATATATATATATATATATAAACGTCTGAAAAAGTAGCCAAAAAATTAAACTACGGGATTTCGGATCGGAAACAATGGTTAACGATTATGTGCAAACAAACATCAATGATAAATAAACGTCTAAAATGTTAGCACAACGATATCAAAAAAAGATGCTAAGATGTAACAACAATAACTATAAGTCTACCAAAAGACTATACAATGTAATTATAAATAAATCGACGGATATTTCGCTTGACCGACAAGCTTCATCAGCGTCTGTGATCTAATTTGAAAAATTGTCACGTGACCATCAGTTATCGTGACGTAAATTACTAAAAATCATAACCTTGAACTTTATACTTTATATTATTCAAGTATATATGTACACTAATTTATAAACAATATGAAAAGAATGATAAAATGTAATGATGAAATTTACCAACTAGCTAAGGACCAGGCACTGGTTAAAAAGTTAAAAAACAAAAGATTTAGGCCTTTTTGTTTATGCCTTCCGAATGTAATCTTTGTACATTTGTAACTCGCGGATCTAAGAAAATCTCTCTTTTTTGTCTTTGATTTTCTTTCCAACTTGGATTGTGGTCAATAATATAAATTTTGGATCTGCCAAAGTCATCCAATGAGTAAAGTGTTGAATCACGGGCAAGAGCGTCTTTTTCGCCAGGTCACTTCTGTGTCCATTCATTATTTTGTTGAATGGTTGGACACTTTCTCCTACGTATTGCGAACGGCAGGCGTGACAAGCAATGAGGTAAACCATATTAGGTGTTTTGCAATTGCAAAATATCTTATACTCCTTTCCTGTCATCTTGCTATGGAACACGTGTGCTTGTTACAATTGAAGACAGCACTTGCAACGCTTGTCACCACATACTTACCATCCTTCTTTAGAGAAAATTTCAGGCATTCTCCGTCATCATTGGAAAGAAATTGAAAAAAGTGAAACGCTGTCCAAGTTGTTCCCTGAACCACCTGTTGTAGCGTTCCGGCGACCTAAAAGCATTAAGGATACACTGGTCAGAGCTGCGGTATCTAGACCTTCATCGACGGTCGGCCAGTGTTCCTTTTAATTTTTATTGTTATGAAGAGTTACTTTATAATGAAATTTGAAAATAAGAAATAAATGGGAGGAGAGGAAATGGCTGTAGGGGAAGAGGAAGCCAGTGCTAAAGTTTATATTATATTTGTAGCATGTTAAGTATTATGTACATTTACAATGATTCACTCTCATGTTAATGCATAAATTGTCAGATTTCCAGGGTTAAAGAATGGACTTTCAACACAAACTATATACTAGAAACCCTATATATTCATATATATTTCTTCCAAAATCCCTATATTTACCTTATAAATTAAACAAAAACATCCTATAATCCTTTTTTTTTTAGACCAAAAGTGGCTTGACTCCCTGTATATATATACTGGTTTATTTTGATAAATCCAGAAGATATTTCTGAAAATCGTCCCACGGTTGTACAAATCTAAAATTTGAAAACCTTGGTGAGTGGACCGAGTCCTCACTGAAAATGGTGAGTCCAGGTCTCATTTAGCCAAGCTACAATGATCTCTGAAATTCTAGCATACAGAAACTGCAAATGTGTGTTGTTTCTTTTCATCTTTATATGAACATTTGATATAAACAATGATTAATGAAATATAATATACCTGTTTGCAGAATATGATAAACATTGTTAGAAAATTAAATGGAAATTGAAATATTTGATTTAGTAATGAACAGTAGTACTAAGCAGCTGAGACTGGCCACAAGCTGTCCCAAGTTCCCAAATGACCATGAATTATATATTTGCCAGAAGCCATTCTTGCAACACAATTTCAACAGTGAGCAATGGCTTAAATATTTTATAATAACATAAATCATATCATGTATGCGTTCTGACCGCCATGAAATAACTGAAATATTGTTGAAAGTGGCATTAAACACCATAAACCAAACTATTTCATGTACTGTACCTGTATACTTTATTTATTAAAGATGTGGTTACACAGTCAGCGTTTTCCTCTAAATTCATTTCAAACGTTATCCATCGGACTCTTTCAAACACTAAAAATTGTGTCTAAGCATGTTATCAAACTTGTTTGATGGGTCCATCAAATACTGGAAGTTAGTTAGATAGGTGTTTAAGCTGTCAAATTTGTACTTGAAAGTGAAAGTGAAAGTGGACAGGAAAAGTTTGAAGTGAATTTAAAAGAAATATTTTAACTATGTTTTCGCACCTTAAGCCGTTTATATTTTTTAATTGTTTTGTTACCTGTCATAATTTCAAAAAAGTGAATTCATGCATGACCGACCGTACATGGACTTCAGTTAAAAATATAATACAGTAAACATGGTCAAACCTGTAAATAAAGTAAAAGGAACTTGAAAAGGTGCTCTTTATAAGCTGTTGCCCTTGAAAGATGGGTTAAATTTAGCTGCACTATTCAATAAATGGATAAAATGAAACTGCTCTTTATAGACTGATTCGTTTTTTACAGATGCCCTTTTAGTTTCATGCAGGTTTGACTATAATTAATTATACCTGATGATAAACAAAGATCAAATACCTCTTCTACTTGTAGGACATTTCATTTTGGCCCATTGCCCTTTTATCAAGTACTTTTTGTAATTTGAATGAAACAAAATTAACGCTTCTGGTCAGGCCTTATTTAAATAACTTCTATTTCAACTGTCGTCATGATATAGCTGAAATATTGCTGAAAGTGGCATTAAACACAAGAAATCAATCAATCAATATATTTCAACTTTTCAGTCAGAGAACAAGTGGTACTGAAATTTTGCTTGTTCATTATTGTTATTTTATTGTTCGAACAAAAGAGAAAATTATTTAAATTTTTATTTTGACTTTCGAATTTCTACTTCAACAAGTATTAAATCAATTCCTTATTATTACTTAATTAGGCAAAAAGAGTAGAGACAAACATGGATTTAAATATACTGATACAAATATAGTAACTACAATAATTAAACTGGGGCGATGTACTACAGAGATCCTTGTAGGATAAAATTTGTATGAGTCCCAACAAAAAAGTCACAAGTCCCACACGCATCATAACACTAAGCAATGTATGCCATCATACACACGCACCATAACATTAACCAATGTATGCCATCATACACACGCATCATAGCACTAACCAAATGTATGCCATCATACACATGCATCAAAACACTAACCAATATATGCCATCATACGCACGCATCATAACACTAACCAATGTATGCCATCATACACACGCATCATAACACTAACCAATGTATGCCACCTACTATTGTTGTTCATTAGTCGTTTAATAGTTAATCGCTTACTGAAACTCTATTGAGACTACTGTGAAATCATTATTTTGCTAAGGTTGGCGCTAAACACCAATCAATCAATTATTATTAATCGTGGGGTTCTAATATTCGCTGATATGTGGTTTACTTAAGCGACGAAAATAAAAAAAATCCAAGGAAATACAATTTCTCCATTGATTGTTGCCTGTATTGTGTGAAACCACGAATTCAAGAACTTATGGATCAATGCAATTTGTAGAAACCACGAAACTTGGTGCCAACGAATAAAAGTACTTTCATAGTATTACATGTAGTTGATATCACTGTTACAACTAATGAGAGACTTTATTCGTCGAAATTACTGTAAGACAGATGGCATGGAATATTAAATATTTTTAGTCGATTCAGGTTCAGATTTAGATTCAGGATCCATTAGTGACGTTACAACAGATGCCCTACCCACTGAGAGAGCTAATACTATCAATAAATATGTAGACTTAAATAAGTTTTGCACACATATACCGGATGTATGCCACTGAATCTCGTTATGTCAAATTCGGCAGATTCTTCAAGGTACCAATAGATTTATTAGAAGCCGTAAATCGAAGAAGAACAAACAATACAATGGACAAAGAAACAGGACAAAAGGAAAAGCAACTATCTACAAAACATTACACATACAACTCTGCTCTGAGATATCTGATTAACTCAGAGATATATTCTCCATATGGAGGTGCTGATGGAATGTTGCTACATATCTGTATCTGTATCTGTATCAAAGTACGTTAACAATGATCCACTACTGGCATATGATCAACGGGAGAGAACACATGTAAATTTGTCGCGCGAGAGGCAGGCTCTAAAGGCCTCTACAGAAGTTACACTAACAGTTGAGTTGTCCAGTTGGTTCCAATCGTGTACTGTCTTTACAAAAAATGAATTTCTATTAATGTTAGTATTTCCACGTTGTGTGCTATATATCAATGTAAAGTTAACAATTCGTACAATAAAGGAACAAGGAACAAGTCGACGAGAAGGAGAGCACAGCTAGAACCCATTGGAATGCCTGCTGTTTCTTGGAAAATACACCCACCAAGCATAGCACATTAATACAATAGTACATGTGAAATATACGCTGAATAGTTATTGTTTTTATTTCTTTCAATTTTCAGTAACAATTTACAAACCTATCTTATATATTTAGGTCACAATTAGTCGAATAAACATAGTTTGGAAACAAACACATTTTTAACAAGTTATTATAAGCAACTCGTATGTCATAGTATTTTGACAAGTTTTCAGTTTGCAAATATTTTTGTTAAAGTACAAACTATGTTTACATTAGATCAGTATTTTAGATAAATGTAGTTATTCTTAGTAAAATGTGATTTCAGTTTGTTTTCAATCAGAATAATATTGACCTCTTGCAATTATTATAGAATATAGGACACGGCATGAACCAAACCAGTCAAGTCATAATATAGGTAAATATCAATGCAAAATTCACATCTTTAAAATCCAATGGCAAAAGAACCCAAAATCCTCTTTAGAGTGACAAAACTATCACCTGTGCATTCAATGCCTATCACCACTTAAGTTGTGAGTTCGAACCCCGCTCATGGCGAGGTGTAATCGATGCAACATTATGTGATAAAGTTTGTCAGTGACTTGCGACAGAGCGGTGGTTTTCTGCAGGTACTCCGTTTCCTCCACCAATAAACCTGACTGGCGCAATATAGCTCAAATATTGTTGAAAGTGGCGTTAAACACCATAAACCCATATCCCTCTATATAAAGCAGGTGTGCATGCAAGTTCTTGGTAGTATCTTTTTTCATTTAAATATCCATTTTGTTTTCAGATCCAACCTGCAACGATGTAATAATAATATCAGCAGAGGAAAACGCTGACCAATCTTCCTTATTCCAGGACAATTTAAAAGACATCAAAGGGGAGGGAACTCTAATATGTGAAGCTATAGTCGTCCGAGGACAATTAACAGATTATTTCTTAAATGTAGCGAATGACAACATTCCCCATGCTAAACTGGTGTTAATTCTCTTTTCCAAAGATTTTGTAAGCAAGTACTGGCCTGAAATTTGCAAAATGAAAAACTTGAATTCAGCTATTTATGATAAAAAAAAACTTTAATCATACCGGTTTCGACAGAAAAAAATTCGGAAATTCCGATGAGTATGAAATCGGCTCATAAGTTGTCCTTTCATAATCATAATAGGGACGAGTTTTTCGAAGAAGCACTAACAAAACTTATACGACAGTATATCCGGTAGGTTTATTGTAAGTCGCTCGATTTTACCAACTGAATTTCGTATTGGTAAAAGACCAAACCCGTGTTTCCGGCTTTTCATTTTTACACTTAGAATATGACATATTTGTCCACCCCATGTGACACCATCGTAGGTGACCCACTGCTGACAAGTTCTGACGAGAGTCTTAATAGCCAATCAAATGGCAGTTTATAAGTGTATCTAAATTAAGAAAGGAATTCCTTGCAAATTATGAGAGATGCCATTTGTCTGTATAGTTTTCACCCCAAAGGAGATTAACAATATCAAGCGATGATTCTGATTGGTAACTATTGATAACCTCTTATTCATCCAAAGGAGGATTTCTTTGCCAGTTGACCAACGGGTGATGAGTGGAGAGTAATCGAAAGTGATCAGCTTCGGGGCACCGACAATAATATGACACTGGACAACAACGAAAATGACAGAAGGCTGAATTGGATCGTCTGAATGTTCCAGGCCTTTATTGTTTTCTTAATGAGAGAGTAATAATTGTTCACCGGTTCAGAATGGAATGTCACTTTTGAATAACTTATAAACACAGTGCTAACCTACCACTGTTATTTACGTATGTGTCTGGTGATTAGTTATCTGTAGTTCACTTGATCCAAATAGCAGAACTCAGATATGGTTTATTGTATTAAGTAATGAAGACAAATTTCCTTTCAAGGGTTATGGTTAAGGTTATGATTAGTGCCACTTTCAACAATATTTCAGCTATATCGTGGCGGTCAGCTTTATTGGTGGAAATCTTGACTACCTTGGGAAAACTACCGACCTGCTGTAAGTCACAGACACACTTTATTGCATAATGTTGTATTAAGTACACCTCGCCATGAGCAGGATTCGAACTCACAACTTTAGTGGTGATAGGAACTGATTACACAGGTAGCTGTAAATCCAACTACCATACTGTCATGACCACCGCGGCCCCATCCTTTCAAAGTTTACTGAATAATATACTTGCATAATTATGATTGGTATTAAAGAGTTGAATCCATGTGATACTTATTAGCCACTGAGACTTATTTTTCTTTTATTCCAATTGAAAAAACACATACAACATATGCCTTGTTTTAGAATATGAAAGACATTGATGATTTTGAAAAGTATTGTCCTCTTAAGGGAGAAGAATAGCAGAAACCAATAATATGTATATATTTTCACATAATTTTTTTAATTTCAGGCCGTCAATTTTGACGATTTGATATACATGGACTGGTATAGTCGTGATCATGATGTCCGTTTACGATTTCCGCATAAAACGATGTTCAGTTCGTCTTTACCTCCAGTTGTTTGTGCATAGTGGTGTCCAACACATAATGTGCTGTGTTATTTTGTTTGTGTTTTTTACTTTGTTTGTCTTCGTCTTGTGTCTTGTGTACCCAATGTTGTCAGTTTCTCTGATTTGTCCATTCATGCTTGCCCCTTCTGTTTTCTCTAACGTTTATTTGTTTTGTTTGTCTTCGTCTTGTGTCTTGTGTACCCAATGTTGTCAGTCTCTGGTTTGTCCATTCATGCTTGCCCCTTCTGTTTTCTCTAACGTTTATTTGTTTTGTTTGTCTTCGTCTTGTGTCTTGAATACCCAATGTTGTCAGTTTCTCTGGTTTGTCCATTCTTCCTTCTCTCTTCTGTTTTCTCTAACGTTTATTTGTTTGGTTTGTCTTTGTCTTGTGTCTTGAATACCCAATGTTGTCAGTTTCTCTGGTTTGTCCATTCTTCCTTGTCCCTTCGATTTTTTTCTATCGTTTAGAATATGAAAGTGTATTCTTCTTAAAAATATTATGTAAATAGTCTTTTATTCACTATGCTTCGGAAAGTGTAATTATTGAACGTGCTCTACTTAATATTGAGATAAAAATTTATTTAGTCATGAATAAATAAATGACACAAGGTTAACTCACTGGTGAAATTAAATTGTATATTAGATATGTTTTAGAATATTTTTGATGATTTTTCTTTTGCTTTAATACAATGCTTTTAATATGCACACTTAACATCGGCTCAACATCAATATCAATGTATCTTGCAGTATTATGTCATTTTTCTCAAATAATTTTGACATTCTTTTTAATGATTTATATGTAACAGGGTAAGTTTATAACGTGTGTCTGATCCATTGTCTATAATTGCTTGACAATAAAATATGTGTAAAGTAAAGCACAGTATCGGCACTGAACTGTTCTTCTATTATTGTGTTAATATTTAAAATTATATTTTTGTGATTGTTTTAAATATTTATATTATGCCAAAATTTATTACTTATTCAGGATGCTCTTTGTATTAAAACTACAATTGAAATAATTAAAAATAAAAATTTAAGAAAATTTGAAAATATAATTTTGTATCTGTTTTATTGTCATGTTGGATACGATTCCCTTGTATACTATGTATGTTCTATTGTTTTATTTATTATACTGTACAATCTATTGGTACACTAAGGTACCCTGCAGATGAAAGATTCTTGACTTTACCATCTTACACAATAGAAATTTAAAACCACATTACAAATTCAAAGTTGTCTTTATACTTTGTCAACAACTATAGTAAAACATGGTTTATGGGGCTATGGTGTTTAACGTCACTTTCAACACTATTTCAGTTATATCGTGGCTGTCAGTTTTATTGGTGGGGGAAATCGAAATATCAGAAGAAAACCACCGACCCATCGCATGTCACTGACAAACTTCATCACATAATGTTATATCAGGTACACCTCGTCATGAGAGGGATTCGAACTCACAACTTTAGTGCACTAATTGCACATGTAGTGGCTAAGCCAAATACCATACGATCCCGAACACGACAGTCCCAACCCTGTTTTAGTGACCACTTCTATTAAGTAATGATTTGTATTATGTGACCTTATTTTAATATCCCTTCACAATACATTTCATATTAATTAAACCTGTACTTAGTGACTATCTATCTTATGTGACACCTTCTTAATTTTCCTTTGTAAGGTTACATAAGACTGGGTTTACTGTAAAGTGTTTTCTGATGAATATTAACTAAAACATTCTTAGTACAAATCTCAATCTTAATACATTCTAGACTTGTTACAATTTCATCCGACTGGTTTATCGGATTTTGTCATCATTTACTCATCATTAAGTTTAAATTTAAGGGAACATCACATGACATCACAACTGGGTTACATTTGTATCACATGTTGTCATCATAAAATCATCGCTAAATACCAATATTAGGGAACAGTGTATACAATCACAAAGAGGATACACTAAACAACTGAAACGTTTAATAAAAATCATATTCCCAGAGGTAAAAAAAAACCAGTGTAAAATAAAACAGCCACATGGGGAATAAAATGAAAATAACAAATATGGAACTGTTCCAAAATCCAATAGAAAAATCGCTAGAAAGTGGCAAAATTGACACCCCTAAGAAATAAATGCATGACCACTCATTTAACTGGCTTGAAATTGGCAATTTATTAAAAAGTGGCGCGTTAAAGCCCGTTTTAAGGGCCCAAACCTGGGAAATGCTACAAATTGAAAATTGTAATAGGCAACACTAATGAAATATCAGATCACAATATGACTATATGAGGAATTTATATAAAAATATTCCGATCCTTATAGACAAAGAAACTAGTGGCATAAAATAACATCACGAACAGTACAAAACATTACCATTTGATTAGAAGAAAAAACACATCAATGAAGAAAAATGTCAATGTGAGTGAACAGTACAGAAATGACAACTCGGTTAGACAATACAACCAGTCGCAGACTGGCCAGGTTGTCGGCTTGCCCAATGACAAGTGAGCCACTCTAGACATTAGACAATATGGGCCCCGGGTTGTGTGTGTGAGAGAGAGAGATTAAAATACAACACTGGGCGTTGCTACATTTACATCAGCATCCAGCTAGCATTTGCTGGTATCATGGTATGATATAGCTTCCTGGTATACACTGTGCATAAGCAATGGTTGGGATTGTTTGCGAAACCTGTTTAAATTTACAAATGATTTGTTAGATCTTATCTGTTAGCAGAAACTCATGAGTGTATCTTGCCCTTAATACCGTGGACTGCATGTAATGCACTTCTGTACTTTTGAACTATTTGTTAATCTTTGAAAGTAAGAAGTATTCATTAACAATATTGAAACTGATAGATAGTTTGGACTTTATTTTCAATTTGGTTAAAAATTCTCAAAAATAACAGAATAGTTCCAGAATAACAGTATACTATACATCCATGAACAGCTTATTTAAAATTCAATTATTAAATTCAGTATTCACATTTGACACAATGTCAACAAATATAATAACTTTTGTTTGTTGTCATTGTGTCATATATGACAATGTTTCTTGAAGAGTTTCGTGCCAAAGCAGGACAGTGAGCGCTAAGGTATGTGTGTGTTAGGGATGTCTAGATTAAGATCTTCGGAGATAGATATTAAAAAAAGATGTTCCACATCATTTGAATTTCAGTTATGTGTTAGGTTTAATACCAATGAGAGATATGGAACAGAACTGACAATGCGGACTGAGCTAAGTCAACATTATTACTATCACTGGGTCGATACCTCTTCTGGTAGAGTATTAGGCTCCAATGGTATCATCCACCCAGTAGTCAAAGCTTCTACAATGACATAATTTATCTAAAACTAAGATCAATATATTTCTGGCAGATTTTGATATGCGTACTAAATTAGATTTCTACATTTTGAACATCCATAATTAAAATAGCAATATGACAAGCTGTGTATGCTGGATATGATTTCTATCTAAATTGTGTTGAGTAATGATATTGTTGTTGATGGGTTTATAGTGCTTAATGACACTTTCAACAATATTTAAGTTATTTTGATGGAAGAAACCCGAGTTCCCTGAGACAACAACCGGCCTGTCTCAAGTTACTGACAAACTTTATTACATAATGTTTAATCGAGTACACCGCCCATGAGCGGAATTCCTCAACTTTAGTGTTGATAGTCACTGATTGCATATGTCCAGCCGCTGGTGTATTTTGTTGAACTTTTGATATTTTGGATAAATAATTAATATTTGGCTGGGTACAATAAAAAAAAAAGCAATCCATTGTAATTAAATGGACATTTCTTTTGCTATTATTAAATAATTTACTAACTTTTGAATCACAAAAACAAGCTAAAATAATTGGCACTGTTTGGTGATATGAAATGGGGGCGTTTTGATTAAATCATTTTTATTTTTGAAAAAATGTGGATCATTTTTTGGTAAAAATTACGGGGTATTTTGATCTAGTGATGATGTAAAATGATTGGGGCGTTTTGACCTGTTGCCTTTATCATCACTCTCACGTTTATTTGTGCTTTAAGCATTTCATGATTTTATGAGAATCGGATAATGGTTACTTCTAAACAAAATAAAATTAAAATTGAATAATTAGAATAATTTGACATTTACTAAAATACACATAAAATGTTTTCACGGAAGAAAAACGCTATTGTGGTCATACCAGAACATATTTCCTCATCTTTCAAGCTTATTTGTTTTTTATGGTCTCGATGCAACAAAAGCTATTGTTATTTGTAAGTGGCAGTACATGTAATAGGTATTTTTAAAAAGTGTGAATAGATAGAAGACACCATTCATATTTACATAATGAAATGAAAAACAAAAAATATACCACATTGTTGAGACAGCTCAAAAATCCAATCGAGAAATCATAGAAAGAGGCAAAATCGATACCACTAACACACATCTACATGACCGCTCACATTCCGGGCTTGGTACAGGCACATTACTAAAAAGAGGCAGAGTTAAACTAGTTTTATGAACCCCCCAAAAAACTCATAAATATCAATTTTATACTTTATCTTACTATATAACAGCACAAGTTTTGAAACGTCCTCGTGATTATATATTTGTAGTAGAATTGGTCTTGGCAATACAGAATTTGCATGGACTTGTAGAAATATGACTTATTGCCATTGGTGAATCCATCGTAGCTCAACATTACTCACTCATTGATATATTGGAGTGGCAAATGTACGACCCAATGATGTATTAGAAAGGCCGTTCCATTCCAGCGGCACGTTCTATAGTGCTGAAAGCAAACTAGTTCTGATTTCAAAATATATTAAAACAATTGATGAAGTCTTTAGAGGAAACAAAAATAATAATCATAAGTGATTGTCCCATACATACAGATTTTTTGACAGCATTATCTTTAATACATTTGTTCAATCAAAATGATGGAAACTATCCCTGATCAGTTGGAATCTTGCAGATATGATGTTTATGTTGAAGAATAATGAACATTTGGAATGATTAAATGTGTTTCATTTTTCACACTCAGTGGCCACTAAAGGTGCAACCTTAGCTTGCAGTAGTCCTTATGATTTTGATTTGATATACACTAATGCAATTTGCGGCCGTAATGGTTGTGATCGTATGGAAGATATATTTACAACTATCTGTGCAATCAGTGTCTACATCCACTAACGTTGTGAATTCGAACCACGCTCAGGCGAGGTGTACTCGATATAACTTTATGTGATCAAGTTTGTCAGTGACTTGCGACAGGTCGGTGTTTTCATTCGAGGACTCCAATGTATTCGCCATGACAACTGAACGCCACCATATAACTGAAATATTGTTGAAAATGGCATTAAACACCATAACCAATTATTGTCAATACGTCAGAGCACAATTAAAAAGATATAAAACGACTACAGAAAAGAAATAAAAGATGAAATATTTGGACCAGAAAGGTTTTCTAATTATTCATAATAATTATCCACATAGAACAAATTATTACACGCCAGTAATTACTTGACAAAGATTATATTATTTAGATATTCACCGATATGAAATCTATCTAGAATACAAAACATTATATAATATTGCGCTTATCATGTATCGCAACCCAGCCCCATACTTCCTCCCCCCTCCCCCCCCCCCCACCCCCCCCCCCCCGATATTACTCAATTCAACTGGAAATAGTATGTATTTATTGTGACTGCAATATTACACTCTATTTACTATTAAGATGTGTATTTATTCTGAAATAGCTCCAGAGTTCAAAATATTATATAGCATTCCTGTTTTCATGTCTCACCCTCTCCACAACCCAACCCCCCTCAAATATACTACATTTGTCTTCCCACCCTTCCTCCTTCTCATTACTCGGTCCAGCTAAGAAATGATCGTGTGTTGATTGTGATTATCTAAATATTATACTCTGTATTTTGATATTTTAGATAGGGATGGTAATGATGGGGACATTATGTTCAACAATTTACGGTAAATTTTTGCCCAGCGAAATAACTGAAGCTATACAATTGAATGCCAATTTCAGACTAACGTTAACTCGAAAAACTGGGCATGGCGAATCCAGACAAGAATTTAAAGCCACAGATTCAACGCTATCGGTTGAGAGATAGTGCGTACGACTATAAAGGACATTCGTTCTCACCCTGTTATACTACGGTAATAGGCTTAATAACTATTTATAGAACAACTTTCCTTATTGTGAAAAATGCAGTTAATATATTGTATAGCCATTTAATTTTCAGTCGTAATAAAAAGAAGGTTTTTTTTACATAATAACGCCTTTTTGCAGGGTACCTATAAAATGCGAAACGAAATCGAAACGAAACGAAACGAAACGAAGCGAAATAAATCGAAACGAAATTCATCGAAACGAAACGAAATTTACCGAAACGAAACGTAATCTATTTTTTTCGTTTAATTTTTGTCTTGTATTTCCCCAAGAAATTGTTCCGTTAAAATAGGTTTTATTTCATTTTGAATTATTCCGTTTCAATGTTCAATGTTCAATGTTCAATATTCCTTTTTTTTCTTTTTTTTTATCATTATCATTAAAATTTTCTTTTCTTTTCTTTGTATTTGACAACATAGTTTTATATTTTATGAACATTTATAGATTGTGATCTAGTAGGAAGTAATATCAATTATTATTTAATATACATTGGGAAATTTAGTGTTTTCTTTTCCCATATCTTGCATTGTGTAGAGATATTCTAGATTAAAGCATGAAATATGGGTAAGTTACTGACATATTTAACACAGAAATCACCCATCTTTAAATGTTTTTACTCGGACGTGCATTATTTATGAGTTTGATGACATAGAAATTAGGAAGTAAATTACAGGACCAGTGTATGAATGTCAAATATGTATATAAAAGTTTTACACGGGGAAAACTACTGATCTGACTCAAGTCACTGACACATAAAGTTGTATCGAGTACACTTCGCCATAGGCGGGATTCGAACTCACAACCTTAGTGGTGATAGGCACTGATTTAATATGTAGTTTAAAATCCACCTACCATACGAACATGACCACGACGGCCCCCATCGTCTATTTTAAGTCCCCAGTGTTTTTTGTTTTGTAAAATATGTCATTGGATATTCTCTCCATATATGAAGAATGTTTGAGTTTAAAAACAAATAACATTGAAAGTAGTAATTTTCACACTCCCCCCCCCCCCCCCCACACTTTTTATAATTAAAGTAATAATAATTTCATTTTTCAAAATAAAGTGTTTCATTCAATAACATTATATTATTTACAGATTATTTGTGTGACCATTTGTAAATATATATTTTTATTTCTCTCGGCTACGTTGATTTTGATTTTGTGGTCATGCTTAAGTGATTTTATGCACAATATTGAACACTCACACGGAAGAATAAACAGAGATGCCACACTATTCGTTAGGGTTAGGGGTTAAGGTTATGGTGTTTAACGCCACTTCCAGCAATATTTCAGCTATATAGCGGCGGTCAGTTTTATTGGTGTAGGAAACCGGAGTACCCGGAGAAAACAACCGACCTGTCGCAAGTCACTGACACACTTTATCACATAATGTTATATCGAGTACACCTCGCCATGAACGATGTTCGAACTTACAACTTTAGTGGTGATAGGCACTGATTGTACAGGTACTTATGAATCCAACTACCATACGATCATGACCACGACGACCTCTATAAATTGTGTCATTGAATATTCTCTCTATATGGGAAGAATGTTTGAGTCTACAAACAAATAACAATCAAAGTTGAAATTGCCCCCCCCCCCCTTTTTAATAATCAAAGTAATATTAATTTATGTTTTCAAAATAAAGTGTTTCATTCAATTACATTCTAGTATTAACATATTATTGTTGTGACCCTTCGTATATGTATATTTTTATTTTCATTTGGTGGTCAGATTTCTGGGTTTTAGCTAGTTATCTCAAAGAAAATTTTGAGAAAAACATGATTCATTCAATCGTATTTCTTTTATTTTGGATGGCCTCAAAACTAAATCAGTATATAGTTAGTGGCGATAATTGGCCACAGCATTTTAATTCACAAATGAATACAAATTCAAAGTAACACAAATAATCATATGCAAATTCAAAGTGACACAAATAATTGTAAGCAAACTCAAAATGTTACACCGTGGGATGCACAGGTGTTAGTTAAATCACGAACATTGGGTTACCGCAAATGGTAACCACAAATTCAATCAACCACAAAATCATTTCACCGTGGGAAATACGGGTGATTATCAAAGTACATGTACCGTGGGTTACACGAGTAAATTAGGTCACTACATATATCTGCAGCGAAATATGCCATCACTGATGTCAAGCATCTATACATGTCCTACAGTTCAAAATTTGGATCTCGGTCGACATCTTACAATAAACAGTTTTTGTCCGATATATAGTCGCTGACGACACAGTTGTGATACAGTTAAATTAAATTCATGTAGTTTAATGTATAGCCAGTGCACGTTCATTAACCCATGTCAGATGTGCAATTCCGGTGATTGCTAAAGTAGTTGCCCTGAAACAAAGCCTGAAAAACACGAACAAAACAAGCAGTATCTACTTCCAAACCCAAACTATAGTGGGGGGAGGGTGGGAAATTTTCTTCAAAATGACCTTTCCGTCTTGTCTAATTCAGAAAGGATGTGACGTCAGATTAAATCACCTGTTGTAAAGCAACGCTAATTACCATTAGCAAATACTCAAAGAAATAATACTATAACGGTCCACCGCAATAACCGCCTTTAAGCTTATAAACTTAAATTATATTATTTTGGATGGCCTCAAAGCTAAATCTGTATAAAATTAGTGGCGATTATTGGCGACAGCATTTTAATTCACAAATGTATGCAAATTCAAAGTAACACAAATAATCATATACAAATTCAAAGTGACAGAAATAATTATAAACAAGCTCAAAATGTTACACCGTGGGATGCACAGGTGTTAGTTAAATCACGAAAATTTGGTTACCGCAAATAGCAACCACAAATGAAATCAACCACAAAATCATTTCACCGTGGGAAACACGGGTGATTATCAAAGCACATGTACCGTGGGTTACACGAGTAAAGTAGGTCACTACATATATCTGCAGCGAAATCTGCCAAATTGACTGACAAAATTGTAAAGTTAGAATTTGTCAGTCAACCGCCATATCAATGGGGGTTCGCTGCATGCTGTAAGCCAATTATCCACAATAAATAAAACATAGAAATAAAGGTCAAACAATTCGAAACCATTACACAATCCGATATTGTTTGCAAGTCAAATTTTAATTAAAACTCAATTGGGAAAAATAAAGTTGTCGGGGTTATTATCAACCCTAAAGTTCTCAATTGCTCCTTGCAGAGTGCTTAAAAACACATCGTTGCCAAGGTCTGTCAAATTAACACCATCAGAACAGATAAAGGTGTTATTAACTTTGATCTCTGCTTATCTGATATAAGCACCACCGTTTCTAATCACAAAGGAAGCCACATAATTATTGACGCGATATCTACATCTCTCCATAGCATCAGAGTTTTCCGAGTATCTCCAATTAATACGAGGTAGGGTCTGTGACCATATAATGAGTGTATTAGGTAGATTTCTTGCTACCCAGGTCAAGACATTTTTAACATCATTTCGTAAATGCCCCACTTTGGAGGCCCCGATATCGTTACCTCCGATGGGGATGACAATGAATGTTGGCGGGTCCTCGTATTTCATCATGGTAGTTATCTGCTGTCTCAATTTTCCTAGCGTCATACCACGCCTTCCCTGCCACCATATCGACACCCCCAATCTGCCAAGCCCCAGGTTGACACCACCAGGCCGTTTCCTTGATGCAACAAATGCATTTTTTCACAAGGGATGAACCAACAATCCATACTTTCATTGTGGAACCTACAATTCTTAAATATCAGTTAGATGTTCTGCTATTGGATGCATGAAATAATCTAATCATTTATAAAAACAATGCCATAAACATGATAAACAAATGGCGAACAATGAACAACCTTTAGGAATTAAGTCTAATGTAAGATTTATAGGCAGCAGATTTCCAAAGCCTGGCTGCATTCTTTTTTCATCATAAACCCCCTCCATAGTACAAGTTGTGGCTGCTCCTATTTTAAGAGAATGGGTAGAATATCTTGATGGGTCAACACACAGAATTTTTGTCAATACGGACGAAACCTGATAACGTGACAAAGGGCTACCATCAAAATGACAAAACAGGAGGCCTTTATGATATGGTAGTCTTGCATATAAGTAACTTTTTAATAAAACAAGTGGACAAATAGCTTTTTGACTTTGACCTTGTACCCTTATGGTAGTACCAACACCTGTTTGATCGGTTTTTGATGAACTTAACGCCAACTCAATGCAATCATTCAATACCTTAACATTTCCAAATTCCAGAACATGTCTTGATGAATTACTAACCGAAATTTCTCCCACCCTCAACAATCCATAAAAACACAGGGAAAATGCAGAGCTGAAAAGTTTACTTTCGTAAAAAGAATTGCAGACACAAGACAAACACAAAATAATTTTCTTTTCAACAAATCCTTAGTGATAGGCAGTCTGAAATCTGGATTACGACCCACTAAAATAACAACTAATTGTTGAATGAAATAAACCATCCTGATATAATTCTGCAATAAAGCAAACACTATCGTATTTGGGAGCAGGCCATGCAATGAGCAAACCAAATTTTAAACGAAACTCATACAAAAAAGCATACTTCTTTCGTAACTTTGCTTCGTACTTTTAGCTACTGAGTTGCAAAATCAAAAGGTCAACTACAGGTCTGAAATGACGGTCATATACTTTTCTGGTATCACTGTCGGTAATTCGTCCGCACTCGGCGCTAACTTCCTGAAACGTGACATCTGAAAACGAGAAATTGCATCAGCTATATTGTGTTGTGCTCCTTCTATGTGCAGCGCTTTAAATTGAATACTATTATCCATAGTTAAGAAAACCAATGAACGAATTAATTTCATAATTTTCTTGTCCTTAGATGTTCTTTTATTTATAATTGAAACTAATGTCTGATTGTAAATGTAAAATTAGACCTTTTTTTAACGAAACTCGGGTGACCAAATCCACAAAGCCAAAAATAATTGGGATCAATTCTAGCAAAGACATGTTCTCCAATATATCAGAATCGCACCACGAACAAAGCTAGCGAAACTGAGCCCAGTGACCACGGAAGTATGCACCACAACCTAACTGGGAATTCCAAGAACTATCAGTGTATAACTCCAAATTATGATTAGTAAATCAAAAATTATCAGGGATGAAACAATTACCATTGAAATGCTCCAACAAATCGAGCCAAACCTGAACATCTTTTTTTACTTCTTTGTTTATACGGACAAAAAAATGAGGTTTTTTGTTGTTCACTAATGCAATAAGGTCATAAAATCTTCTAATAAATGCACGTGCTGATGGGATAGCTTTTGAACAAAATAACATTAAACCGGTTACCGATTCTAAATTTTTCAATGTAATCTTCTTTTTAGTTAAAACATCTAACAGAGATATACGAAGCTTAGCCAGTTTATCTTGGGTAATTGTAACCATCATATGCAATGCGTTGATAGTAAAACCTAAAAAATCTAAGACTGTAGTAGGACCCACTGTTTTCTTTTCTGCAATAGGAATGCCTAGTTCTCAACTAACACTAAAAATGTTTCCATCAATATAAAAACAATCATTAGACGAGGGTGCCCCTGCAAAAATAAAATCATCTAAATAGTGATCTACAGTTTTTAAGCCTGATTTTTGCTCCATCATCCAATGTATGAAAGTGAAGAATTTTTCAAAGAGTAAACATGAAATGGCCCTGCCCATTGGTAGGCATTTGTCGATATAATAATAACCCTCAAAATAAATACCTAATAAATCGAAATCTGACGGGTGAATGATTAACAAGCGAAAAGCTTGGCTTATGTAAATTTTTCCAATTTTAGCTCGGCAACCGAGTTTGTAAATCATACTCAAAACCGAATCAAATAATGAAAATTTCACCTTGTACACATCAGAATCAATGTAACCATTTACACTGTTTTTAGAAGGGTGGGACAAGTTCGTTATTAAACGTCACCCCCATCAAGCTTAGGAACCAAACCAATTGGTGATATACGAATCGTATATATTGGCTTACACAAAAAGGGGCCCAACAATCTGCCTTGCTGGATTTCTTTTTCCAATTGATTGAGAGTTTCGTTTTTAAACTGAGATGCTGAAGCTAAATTTGACGAACACACAGACATACGGGGGCCTGTATATTGTAACCGAAAACCCTCCGTAAACCCTCTATACAATTCCCTAGCATCCAACTGATTCGGATAGCAAACTAAATATCTACCTAAAACATCTGACTTAATATGGGTACTTCCTTTGATCCACAGCTGTGAAAGTAGATCTTTGTCGCTGAAACGTTTGAGGGTTTGATGAACGAAACCGAGGTCCTGAATTTGATGACCCCCCGAATCTTTGAAATCTGGGCCTGCTTATACTACTAGTGTCTACAGGCTTGCTTTCCTGTTTTAATGGACAGCAAATCATAGGGTGACCACCACCACAACGCCAACATAAGTTCTTAAAGGAACAATGTGGTTTTAAGCGCTGACCTTCAAAATTATATGTGTAGCACTTTAAAACAGAATTATTGTTAGTAGGTACAGAGGTAGCTCCCATTTGAGGCCCAATTGCATTGCCCATATACAAGAGCAATAGCTCGTAGTCTACTTTTGACTATGAAGTGGAAGGGTCACGGGCCTGCCTAAGTCTATGCTGCTCATCGTACAAATTCCACCCTAAGTTTGAGCGTTTAGCCTCTAGTCTAATCAATGTGCATGTATTTTAGCATTTCCATAAAACGAAATGGATGAACTTTACCATATATAGCAATATAAACAATAAAAGTTGACGTCCATTGATCAATTAATGTTATATGTATAGGAGAATGTCTTGGATGCAAAATGAGTTCACCCTGAAAAAGGGTTACTTTTTGTGCATTCAATGATTCGTGCATGAGGCTATTAGACAAAGGTGTAGATAAATCTGCATATTCTCCTCTTTGAATTTTTTCTTTTATGCTTAAGGAAACATTAACTGCAATGTCTTCCTCAGGACCTATTTCAGGGATGGATGTTACATTTATATTACCTGTATCAACTACTGGTGCAGTCACTGACTGCGATACTGTAGACACAGTGGGCATGTGCATTGTATCCAAACCATGCAATATTTATTTATTTATTTATTTATTTATGCTTTGGTGTCAGTGTTTCAACTGTTGACATAGTTTTAAATTCAACATGGGTAGACTTATAGAAAGTGTGTAATCGCAAAATTCAGTGGCTAACCATCCCAGTCTGGTGGCAAAAGAAAAGGTATTGTTCTGATATGCCTAACGTTGTGTCTGCAATTGACGGAACTTCACATGAGATACAAATTCCATCCAGTGAACCCCAACAAAACACATACTTTCAGCAAACCAATTCTTTTCATTGATTGGTATGAAAAGAAAGTTTATAAACAGTGATAATCATAAATTCCATCAATATCAATAAAACAATTACCTTTCATCTTAACTGAACTTGAGCCGTCGTGGTCGTGTGGTAGTTTAATTTACAACTACCTGTGCAATTGTTGCCTATCACCACTTAAGTTATGAGTTGGAACCCCATTCATGGCGAAGTGTACTCGATAAAACTGTATGTGATAAAGTTTGTCAGTGACTTGCGACAGATTTGTGGATTTCTCTGGGTACTCCAATTTCCTCCACAAAAGTAGTAACTGAAATATTTTTGAAAGTGGTGTTAAACACCTAACCTCCAATGGACAAATGATGGACCGAGCGTTTGTGTATGTAGTGCATAACACAACACACCTTTGGGTCATAATGTGACATATCATTACAAGTACCAATAATACTACAACAATATTGTTTCCCATGTCATTAAACAATGTACTGAAAAAGAAACAACTACACCTTCACAATTTGTATTACCAATTAAATTAAATTATCTCCATGATCTCAAAATTATGCTTCAGTGCTTATTGCATCTTATCACATATTCTATTGAAATAACGCCGAATTTGCATGTGTAACAAAGCATAATTTACGGCGTGTTAATTGCCTCCGGGGCAATAACATTTTGCGAGGGCAATAACATGTTATCTGCCCTCTTGTGGTTTGTATGGACCCTATGCCATGGACAGGAATAATTACATAGAGATCCACCCAACCCAAGCACAAGTTGCAAAAATTTCATATCACCACCCATCAAAATATCTAAATCAAAATGCTCCCCTTAACTTCAATACTTGTTTTTTCGTATAATGTGTTTATTTTCTGAAAAATGGGTTTGCAAGCAAGTTTTAAATGATCATACTCTTCTTTGCAGTTTGCAATGCAAAAAAACATTTTTGTCTTTTGATGATAATGTCAAATCATAGGTAATTACAGAAAAGGACAACACGACAAAGTTTGAAATTCTACTAACTTTTGACCCGTCCCCCGGAATTTTAATGTTTATCTTGTCTGTTTCAGGATTTACATCACTGATAAGTTCGCTTTCTAGACTAACATATGCCCCAGGGATATTTCTCAGAATTCTTTCAAAATGATATAAACTGTTAATATCTTCCTGGCATTGATGAAACCAGATATGTTCGTGGTAGCCCATCACAAAATAATGTCAGTTCCCTATAAGCGCTCTCGTTAACATTAAATTTTTCCAAAATAAATAGCAAATCTTCAATGTTTTGTCTTTCTTCTTCCGTCAAATCTTGGTATGAAGATTTGCTGGACGACGGATTGAAATCGACTTTAACAGTCTGCCCATCAGTACTTTCTAATTTTAAGTACTGGGTACAAGGCCCTAGGACTCTACAAACCAAAGCGCAGTTTCAGCCTTCGATTTAAATTCTTTTATTTTCCTTGATTTGTTACTTTCGGTAATTTCCGAAAACTCTTTTCGACTATTCGCGGTTCCAACGTTTTGATTTATTGATTTTACATAATCTATAAGGTGACTGTTCGTATCTTTCAGACTGTCAAGTTGATTTGACAGATTCTGTTTTTTTTTTGCTAGCAAAACCCCCTTAAGACATATTTCTTCCTGTAAACTATTATGTAAATCAGAACACTTTTTTCAATTTCTATGTTGTCGCTTTCAAACTTTTGTAAACTAAAATTTAATTGTTTTACATTTTCTAACTCATCTGAGAATATTGTGATCTTATGCATATTACTATCAAAAGCAATTCGCTTCCTCCCTGTCAATTTTCAATTTGATAACAAAACTTTAATAGTCTTACTTGAAAGTCTGTTTTCAAGTCTCTGTGAATTTTAACTGAAACGATTGTAATTGGGAATTTTAAATATCTATATATTTAAAATGGGGGTATTTGTCCTTTAGTTTAGTTTAATATCTTTTTATTGCAAAAAATCAGCAATTGGATTGGACAAAAAGTTATCACAACTTATGGACTGTCCTCTCCCAACAAATAATACACATATGATAATGTCAACAATAATAGCACATACCCAAATATAAATAATATTTAACACAATATAGTGAAACATGGGGAATAAATTGATGTAGATGTACACCAGATGACCGACCACTGATTAGAATCTTTTTGTTTGTCTAATATATGCTCGAACTTTGTTGAAGATATTAGAATTTTCGTTCATACTAATTTCATCGCTTCCAAAGAGTAATGTTTCTATATTTTTGTTGGTTTCTCTTAAGTTTCTAAAAAGACAATATCTCTCGTTTTGGTATAATGGACATTCCATTAGATAATGAATTGAATCTTCATACGGTGCACCACATTGACATTTGGTGTCATTTGTAATGTTTATGCGATATAAATCAGAATGCAATGAGCTACATTGATGTCGTAGTCTAGCATGGAGCATGCTTAGTTTTCTGGACCCTTCACCATAATACTCAGGAGATTTAACAGTTTTTTCTTTAATTCTAGATTTAAAACATGATATATTTGGGCTATTTCTAACATTTAGATCTAAATTGTTCCATGATGAATCAGTAGATGGTATAAAGGATGTCAAAGACATTCTGAGTCTACTTCCTGGTGTTGTATAGTTTTCATTGTTTCGGAGATTATGATTACTGATACTAGATACTGTAGGAGGTAGACAATTACACAAGTATTGAGGACACACTTTATCATGCATTTTGTAAAATGTTGTCAGTTTGCGAGATTTACGTCTACAAGACAAAGGTTCCCATCCCGTTTCATAGTAAAGAGAGTCTCTACTTGCAAATTGTGTTAGTCCTGTAACTATTCTAGCTGATTCTAATTGCACTTTTTCGAGTTTTGCTACTTCTCGTTCAAAACACCCATCCCATACCTCTCAAGCATATTCTAATGTTGGCCTTATGAAGTTAAGATATATATTTGATAGAGTTTGCTTGGAAAGAGTAATTTTTTGTTTTCTGAGAGCATCAACCTCTTTGAAAGCGGCATTTACAATGTTATCAATATGATTTGTCCAATTTCAATCTGATGCAAAAGTTAATCCGAAATGTTTATATTTTTTTACAATTTCGACCGGTTCCCCATTAAATCGTAGGTCTAAATGTGGTACAGCACTAGTTGAGCTAACTAGGGCTTTAGTCTTGTTAGGATTAAAAACTACTCACCACAGTTTTGCCCATTCGTTTAATTTTGATAAATCATTATTAATATCAGATTTCATAATATCATAGTTTCTACCGAAGTAAGATAGTGAAGTGTCATCAGCAAATAAGCGTGCTAGATTACCTGTTGTCTGTTATATCGTTTATGTAGAGTAGAAAAAGAAGAGGGCCAGGTACCGACCATTGGGGAACACCAGCTTTGACAGTATTGGGGTTTTAACATTCATTATCAATAACCACCTTTTTCTTTCTATCACTGACATAAATCATCTAGCCAAGCCAGTGTAGAAGATCACCAGTGATACCATAGGATTGCATTATTTTTTATCAAGGCTTTATGCCAAACCCTATCAAATGCCTTTGATATATCACAAAATATAATAATATATGGTAATCTATTATCTAATTTTTTTGCAAATATTATGGTAAATTTCAAGTAATTGGTAAATGGTGGAATATCCAGGTAAAAATCCAGACTGATATGAATATAATAATAAATGTTCAATAATATAATTGTAGATATATTTATATAGTACACGTTCCATCAATTTCCCAACACAGCTAAGAAGTGAGATGGGCCTATAATTTGAGGGACTGTTTTTGTCATCCTTTTTTAAAAAAAAGCCTTGACTCTAGCTAATTTCCAGTCAGATGGAAATATACAGATTCGTAAAGAATACCTAAACAGAAAACTCAGGGGTAAACACATAGTTTCAGAAGTTGCCTTCAACATTTGGTGGCTAATACCATCATCTCCACAGCCTTTGCCAATTTGAAGAGTTTGGAGAATGTCTTTCACATCTTGAATGTTCACATCTATATTTGATAATATAGCGTGTGTTCGTGGAACTACATTTGGGGGCTCTCTATTAGAATCATTAATATATGTAATAGAGCAAAAATATTGGTTAAGAAGATCGGCCTTTGCCTTCTCTTCATATACTAATTCAACTGATGATCCATTGTACAAAGAGGGAATAGTGTAGTTATTTCCTGTTCCTTTCATCATTCGTTTGACAAATATCCAGTAAGATTTAGAATTTTTGCTCTGAAGAGAATTGACTAGTTCGTTTGCACTTAGGAAGAATTGTTCGTGAGCATACTTAATCATATTATTGACTTTATTTCGTTGCGATTTATATTTTTGCAGAGATTGATTAGATTGATTTCTCCTAGCTAATTTGTGTACTCGATTACGAGTACGTATTTCTTTTCTAATGTCAGAATTAAACCAGGGTTTATCATTTAATCTTATTATTACTAATTTTGAGGGTATTCCTCTCCCAACCATCTCAAGATACTTGTGCGTAAGCCTATTAGACATGTCTTCTACATTCGTGCATTGATGCAGGAATTGTTCCCATTGAAATTCCAATATTTCATTATTTAGTTTATTAAAGTTTGCTTGTTTATATAGCCAAATTTTTCTCATATAAGATCTCTTCAGTAAACAAGGCATTTTATATTTATTAAAGTTGCATCATGAACACTTATATCCCTGTTGACACTGATTACTTCAGAGTCCATGACAATATCTAAGTTGGACACTATGATTGGGGCACCATTCCTTGTGGGTTCTTTAATTACATTCGTGAGATTAAATTCAGAAATGATTTCTAATAATTTGTTGTTTTCACGTAATAAATCAACATTCAAATCACCATTTATGATTATGTTTGATATATAATGCATAGCTTGTTCTATAGAATATTCAAAGTTTTCCCAAAATGCAGCCACAGACCCAGGTGGTCTGTAAACAGTGCATATTATAATTTTAAAATTTGGAATAATAACTTCATACCAGATTATCTCTCCCGAGGCAAAGCTTAAATCGTATCTAGGTTTCACACAAATATCATGTGATGTGTATACGAAAACACCTCCCCCAAAACAATTTCTATCTTTCCTTAATATTTGATCAGAAAACCCATCAATTATTATATCATTATCAAATATATTTGTATCTAAGTGGCTTTCTGTAATAATAGAGGATTCGGAGACAATATCTTCCACGTAAGATAATTTATTTCGAACACTTCGAGCATCGAGGTGAAATATAGAGAGCTCATAATCATGCGGGCCGGGGCTTGGGTGGACGTCGTTACCAAGAACTAATAAAAGTAGTAAACATATGGTAAATTGGATAATAATAGTAAATGGTGAATAGCAATGACGTGCTATAAATCGACTAAAATTTGAGATAAAACTCATCAAACTAAGGAAGTCAATGATGCCAAAGCGACAAAATATGGAATATCCTTTAAGCAACGATGGGTAGGCTCTTGCATAAAACATACCTATCGACATTCTCTGTGCTGTAATATCACTACCCATTGTCATATAACAAATAATACATGTACGTGATAGTCAGTCGATAGGTTTTGGAATAAGTTAGTACGATCTGGTCTACAAGAAAATAAGGGGGGTATAATTTAAGGAAGGGAATAGAACAGTAAAATGAAAAATGTAAAATATGTACAAAACAAGCTATGCATGTAATGTGAAAATCAAATGTAAGAAAACAGTTCATAATAAAGATAATGTAGTTGAAAAGGCAACATAGTGCCATATTGCAGCATATTGTACGGATATTTATAGATCACCTATCACTCTTGTGCATGCAGGGAACACATATTACATATTATTATGCTTTCTGTAAATTTCTTCTGTAGTATAAGTTCATATTTTGGCATATATCACAAAGAATTATATAGCGTTGATATACTATGCGAAAATAGTACATCTACTATGCCAGTTTCACGCGGGGAAGGTTGGATTTTCAGCTGTCTGTCAAGCTATGTATAGCTAGTCCACGTGCAAGGGGGCGGATCCAATCTGTCAATTTATCATAGTCGTCTAAACGTTTGCTTAATACAATTAAATTTCTTTATATTTTTAAAGCCTTAAATGAAACAAAGAATATTCTCACACTTTCAAGACTATCTGATCCAATATATTAGTCACCAATATCAGAACCTCCTTTATTGTGATATTTCTCAATATATGTTGTCTACATATAACAGTCAGCATAATAATAATAATAATGTTGTGTTAGCAATGACTATGCCATATAGTGGTCAGGAATGAAGACATAGTTCACCCCGCTTCGGTTCGTGCACTATGTTTTCAACCCTAACCACTATATTGGCAGTGTCATTGCTAACATAACATTATTATGTAATATAAGTAACTCAATAATTCCTTTGTCAGATGAAACTGGTCAAGTATATAGCTGGTTGATATTGAATAATTTTTTTTCATAATATGCTACATGTAGATTATTTAACAAATCTGTTCAGGAAGCTATATATAGATAATTTATACTCGTATAAATATGAATTTTAGTCTATAAGGAATCAGTGTTTTCTCCTATAAGAAAAATAAAAATAAACATGGGTCGCTTACTTTGTTTTACTGCATCTCTATCTGTTTCTCTTATATACGAACCATAATATTTCAAGTGGATACCAATTCATCATTAGACGCGAGAGATAGAAGGTCATGCGCAAACGTGTCACTGTTGTCAGTTACGTGTACGTATTTCCACGATTTGTGTTAAATTGTAAATCAAGCACACCGAAAATAAACACAGTTAATTAGGTCAGTGTGTCTGGATATTAAATGATAGTGCATGTTTACACTATAGGAGTAAAAGTCTTGCAAAGTGTAGTGAGATAATGTGATTTCTTGTATAGATCTGTATGCTATTGTAGCAACTTATTTAGTAGTGAAGGAATATATTCTTTGTTATAATTGTTTTTTGGATTAAACAGAATGGTGAAAAATAACTAGAAAGGTAAGTAACTTTAATATATAATATCTGACAATATCTAATAATAATCAATAATAAATATAATTTTACTTATATTATTTCAATGTACATCATAGTTACATATAATAAGGCAATTGCTCAGATGACATTTACAATAGTAAATATATCATCATATATCTCAAGAAGACACGAGGGAAAATCATGTGCACCATTATATAGGGTTAAGGTCATGGTGTGCAATGCCACTTTAAAGAATATTGCAATTATATCATAGCAGTCAGTCTCATTGGTGGGGTAAATCAGAGTACTTGGAGATAACCACTTAACTGCCACAAGTATCTGACAAAATTGATCACAAAATGTTATATCGAGTACACCTCACCATGACACTGAAATATATATAGACAATAAAACACAACATCTTTCTTGGATTATTAGAACAGTATCTATCTAGGTACTTAATCGGATACTCAATTGTTCTAGGGAAATAAACAACTTAATTGTAATCAATTGACTAATAAATATATCATCAATCACGAATATTAAAACGTAAACAATGTCCTTTGCTTTGGAGACCACCTTGAAAAAGGAGCTTGTAATTCAAAATGTGAGATCTATCTGTTGGATTGTGCCCAAAAATGTCTACCCCTTTTGGATCAAACTATTTTACTTCATTTTAGAAGTAGCATCGATAAACCATTAAACCTACCTCAGTATCCCTGTAGTAATAACTATTTCAGTATCCCGGAAGAAAATATATAATCAATAATTGGGGGCTTATGAAAAAAAACTATTTCGGATGAAGTGGTGTTTATTTTATTTTTATCTTACATTTGTATATAACTCTTTCGCGCCGACATACCATCATTTGCTACGGGAAAGATTGCTTCTCAAATACCAAAACGTCATCTAAGTGCTTGGAATATTTGAACATTTTCCTGTCGTTTTTCAAGAAATTTAGCACCTCGCGAAACCAAAACAATACTTTAAAAATATTTGTGTTTTATTAATTTTAATATTCTGGTAAAATATATTTCTGGTGCACGACTGCGGAGGTGCTTAATTTCTTCGAAAACCATCGATATATCGCGGGCAAAATTCCACAAAATACAGAAAAAAAAAACGTATCGATTTTGTTGGAAGCAAGTTTTAACATCAAAAGTATGATGTCGTCTATAATATAAAATACATCAAATGTTAATCAAGTATTTTCTAAGATAATGATTCATTAAAAATGAGGCCATATAATGGCACTTATAGTCCCCAGTTCTTTTTGTGAGTTTTTCTCCTGGCTTCAATGTACACAAACTGTATTTAAAATAAATACAATTATATACAGAAACATAAGTTATTTACTGATGAATTTCATTACTTCAAATGAATCATGAAATGTACAGAGATTGTGTATATAATGGTCTCATATATACAATCAGAAGAGTGAAAATATTGATTTTAAGGGTCTGACTGAGGTTATAAATAAACTAATATTTAACAACCTCCACAATCCTCCACCAACAAAATATTTTGATATAATCATTAACCCTCTATACCCAAAGCAACTGCTCAATTTGGTGTTGGTGGAAGATTGTGGGGGTATATAATATATCTAAAATGTACATTAAATATGTCGTTTGTTGTCCATTTTTAGCATTATCCGTCCAATTATGATGTCATTATGACGTCATAGCGCACCCAATTTCACGGAAAGATATATTTTTTTGAAAATTAGTTTATATAACAATTAAATTAGCAAATTGTTTTTATTCTATGTCAAGCATTATCTTTTCTATATAATGTGGGGCCAATTTTGCACCTTAACGCCTCTCCCTCTTTGATTCCTACTTGCATAGTATCTAACAAAAAGCTATTCCAGGATGATTCTTCTCAATTCTGAAAAAAAACAATGTATATACAGGGAATGAGGAGGAGGGAGGGAGGGAGTAGGGGCAGGATGAGGAGGAGGAGGAGGAGGAGGAGGAGCAGACGAGAGGGAGCGAGGAGGAGGAGGGAGGAGGTGGAGATCTCTTTGAGTGTAATTATGACTAACAGACATTTTCCATATTTTCCAAATCTTTTCACATTTCGACTTACTTTTCTTTCATAATTTCCATATCTTTTCACTATTCAACTTAATTTTCTTCCATATTTTCCATATCATTTCACTATTCAACTGATCTATCTTCCATATTTTCCTTATTTTTTCACTATTCAATCTACTTTTCTTCCATAATTTCCATATCTTTTCACTATTCAACCTACGTTTATTCAAAATTGTTCATAACTTTTCACTATTCAACTTATTTTTCTTCTGTATTTTCCAAATCTTTTCACTTTTCAACTTACTTTTCTTCCGTATTTCTAATATTTGTTCACTTTTCAACTTGCCTTTCTTCCATATCATTTGAGTATTCGACTTATTTTCCTTCCATATTTTCCCTATCATTTCACTATTCAACCTACTTTTCTTACATAATTTCCATAGCTTTTCACTATTTAACTTACTTTTCTTCTGTAGTTTCCAAATCTTTTCACTTTTCAACCCACCTTTCTAGTGCATGACGATATAAAACATTTTCCCGTACTTTGTTCCCATACGGAACATACGGAAGAAAAGTAGGTTGAATAGTGAAATGCTATGGAAAATATGGAAGAAAAATAAGTCGAATAGTGAAATAATATGGAAAATATGGAAGAAAGGGAAACTTAATAGTGAAAAGATTAGGAGAATACAGAAGAAAAGAAAGTTTAATAGTGATAAGATTTTGAAAATACAGAAAAAAAGTAGATTGAATAGTGAAATGATATGAAAGAAAGGCAAGTCGAACAGTGGTAAGATATGGACAATATGGAAGAAAGGCAAGTTGAATAGTGAAAAGATATGGAAATTATTGAAGAAAAGGAAGTTGAATTGTGAAAAGATATGGAAAATATGCAAGAAAGACAAGTTGAATAGTGGAAAGATATGGAAAATGCGAAGAAATGTAGCTTGAATTGTGAATTGATATGGAAGATAAGTAAGCTGAAATGTGAAATGATATGGAAAACATGGGAGAAAGGCAAGTCGAATAGTAATAAGATTGGACAATATGGAAGAAAGCCAAGTTGAATAGTGAAAAGATATGGAAAATGCGGAAGAAAAGTAGGTTGAATTGTGACAGGATATGGAAAATATGGAAGAAAAGTCAGTTGAAATGTGAAATGATATGGAAAACATGGAAGAAAGGCAAGTTGAATTGTGATAAGATATAGAGAATATGGAAGAAAGGCATGTTGAATAGTGAAAAGATATGAAAATTATGGAAGAACTCCAAGTTGAATAGTGACAAGACATGGAAAATACAGAAAAAAGTAAGTTGAATAGTGAAAAGATATGGAAATTATGGAAGAAAAATAAGTTGATTAGTGAAATGACAGGGAAAATATGGAAGAAAAGTAAGTTCAATAGTTATAAGATTTGGAAAGTATGGAAGAAATATATGTTGAATTGTGAAAAGATATAAAAAATATGGAAGAGAAGCCATTTTAATAGTGAAATGATTTGGAAAATATGAAAGAAAGGTAAGTTGAATAGTGAAAAAGATATGGACAATATGGAATAAAAGTAAGCTAAATAGTGAAATGATATGGAAATTAAGAAAGAAAAGTAGGTTGAACAGTGAAAAGATTTGGAAAATACAGGAGAAAATTGTAAAATGAGATAGATAATATGGAAGAAAAGTAAGTTGAATAGTGAATCGATAGAGAAAATATGGAAGAAAGGTATGTTGAATGGTGAAATATGGAAAATATGGAAGAAAAGTAAGTTGAATAGTGATAAGATTTGGAAAGTATGGAAGAAAAATAAGTTGAATAGTGAAAAGATTTGTAAAATATGGAAGAAAAGTCAGTTGAAAAGTGAAAAGATATGGAAAATATGGAAGACAGGTAGTCTGAATAGTGAAATGAGAAGGAAAATACAGAAGAAGAGTAAGTTGAATAGTCAAAAGACATGGACATTATGGAAGAAACGTAGCTTGAATAGCGAAATGATGTGGAAACTACAGAAGAAAATTGTGAAATGATATGGAAATTATGGAAGAAAAGTAAATTGAATAGTGATAAGATTTGGAAAGTATGGAAGGAAAATAAATTGAATAGTGAAAAGATATGGAAAATATGGAAGAAAAGTAAGTTTAATAGTGAAAAGATTCGGGAAATACAGACAAAAAGTAGATTGAATAGTGAAATGATATGAAAGAAAGGCAAGTCGAACAGTGGTAAGCTATGGACAATATGGAAGAAAGGCAAGTTGAATAGTGAAAAGATATGGAAATTATTGAAGAAAAGTAAGTTGAATTGTGAAAAGATATGGAAAATATGGAAGAAAGCCAAGTCGAATAGTGAAAAGATATGGAAAATGCGGAAGAAAAGTAGCTTGAATTGTGAATTGATATGGAAGATAAGTAAGTTGAAATGTGAAATGATATGGAAAACATGGGAGAAAGGCAAATCGAATCAGATTGAACATTATGGAAGAAAGCCAAGTTGAGTAGTGAAAAAATATGGAAAATGCGGAAGAAAAGTAGGTTGAATTGTGAAATGATATGAAAATATGGAAGAAAAGTCAGTTGAAATGTGAAATGATATGGAAAACATGGGAGAAAGGCAAGTTGAATTGTGATAAGATATGGAGAATATGAAAGAAAGGTATGTTGAATAGAGAAGAGATATGAAAATTATGGAAGAACCCCAAGTTGAATAGTGACAAGACGTGGAAAATACAGAAAAAGGTAAATTGAATAGTGAAAAGATCTGAAAATTATGGAAGAAAAGTAAGTTGAATAGTCAAAAGACATGGAAATTATCGAAGAAACGTAGGTTGAATAGTGAAATGATGTGGAAAATAAAGAAGCAAATTGTGAAATGATATGGATATTTTGGAAGAAATGTAAATTGAATAGTGATAAGATTTGGAAAGTATGGAAGAAAAATAAGTTGAATAGTGAAAAGATATGGAAAATATGGAACAAAAGTAAGTTTAATAGTGCAAAGATTAGGGAAATACAGAAGAAAAGAAAGTTGAATATTGATAAGATTTGGAAAATACAGACAAAAAGTAGATTGAATAGTGAAATGATATGAAAGAAAGGCAAGTCGAACAGTGGTAAGATATGGACAATATGGAAGAAAGGCAGGTTGAAGAGTGAAAAGATATGGAAAATATTGAAGAAAAGTAAGTTGAATTGTGAAAAGATATGGAAAATATGGAAGAAAGCCAAGTTCAATAGTGAAAAGATATGGAAAATGCGGAAGAAAAGTAGGTTGAATTATGAAATGATATGGAAAATATGGAAGAAAGGCAAGTTGAATTGTGATCAGATATGGAGAATATGGAAGAAAGGCATGTTGAATAGTGAAAAGATATGAAAATTATGGAAGAACCCCAAGTTGAATAGTGACAAGACATGGAAAATACAGAAAAAAAGTAAGTTGAATAGTGAAAAGATATGAAAATTATGGAAGAAAAATAAGTTGAATAGTCAAAAGATTTGGAAAATACAGAAGAAAATTCTGAAATGAGATAGAAAATATAGACGAAAAGTAAGTTGAATAATGAAAAGATAAGGAAAATATGGAAGAAAAGTAAGTTGATTGGTTAAATGACAGGGAAAACATGGAAAGTGTGCAAGACAAATCAGTTGAATTGTGAAAAGATATGAAAAATATGGGAGAAAAGTTATTTGAATAGTGAAATGATTTGGAAAATATGGAAGAAAGGTAAGTTGAATAGTGAAAAGATATGGAACATATGAAAGAAAGACAAGTCGAATAGTGAAAAGATATGGACAATATGGAATAAAAGTAAGTTGAATAGGGAAATGATATTGAAATTATGAAAGAAAAGTATGTTGAATAGTGAAAAGATTTGGAAAATAAAGAGGAAAATTGTAAAATGAGATGGGAGATATGGAAGAAAAGTAAGTTCAACAGTGTTTCGATAGAGAAAATATGGAAGAAAAGTATGTTGAATGGTGAAATATGGAAAATATGGAAGAAAAGTAAGTTGAATAGTGATAAGATTTGGAAAGTATGGAAGAAAAATAAGTTGAATAGTGAATAGATCTGTTAAATATGGAAGAAAAGTCAGTTGAAGAGTGAAATGATACGGAAAATACAGAAGAAAAGTAAGTTGAATAGTCAAAAGACATGGAAATTATGGAAGAAAAGTAGGTTGAATAGTGAAATGATATGGACAATACAGAAGAAAATTGTGAAATGATATGGAAATTATGGAAGAAAAGTAAATTGAATAGTGATAAGATTTGGAAAGTAGGGAAGAAAAATAAGTTGAATAGTGAAAAGATATGGAAAATATGGAAGAAAATTAGGTTGAATTGTGAAATGATATGGAAAATATGGAAGAGTGGTAAGTTGAAAAGTGAGATGATATGTAAAACATGGAAGTAAAATAAGTTGAATAGTGAAAAGATATGGAAAATATGGAAGAAAAGTCAGTTGGAAAGTGAAAAGATATGAAAATTATGGAAGAAAAGTAGGTTGAATTGTGAAATGATATGGAAAATATGGAAGAAGAGTAAGTTGAAAAGTGAAATGATATGTAAAACATGGAAGAAAAATAAGTTGAATAGTGAAATGATATGGAAAATATGGAAGAAAAGTCAGTTGAAAAGTGAAAAGATATGAAAATTATGGAAGAAAAGTAAGTTGAATAGTGAAATGATATGGAAATTATGAAAGAAAAGTAGGTTGAATAGTGAAAAGATTTGGAAAATAAAGAAGAAAATTGTAAAATGAGATGGAAGATATGGAAGAAAAGTAAGTTCAATAGTGATTCGATAGAGAAAATATGGAAGAAAAGTATGTTGAATGGTGAAATAAGGAAAATATGGAAGAAAAGTAAGTTCAATAGTGATAAGATTTGGAAAGTATGGAAGAAAAATAAGTTGAATAGTGAATAGATCTGTTAAATATGGAAGAAAAGACAGTTGAAAAGTGAAAAGATATGAAAATTATGGAAGAAAAGTAGGTTGAATTGTGAAATGAGATGGAAAATATGGAAGAATGGTAAGTTGAAAAGTGAAATGATATGTAAAACATGGAAGTAAAATAAGTTGAATAGTGAAAAGATATGGAAAATATGGAAGAAAAGTCAGTTGAAAAGTGAAAAGATATGAAAATTATGGAAGAAAAGTAGGTTGAATTGTGACATGAGATGGAAAATATGGAAGAATGGTAAGTTGAAAAGTGAAATGATATGTAAAACATGGAAGAAAAATAAGTTGAATAGTGAAATGATATGGACAATATGGAAGAAAAGTCAGTTGAAAAGTGAAAAGATATGAAAATTATGGAAGAAAAGTAAGTTGAATAGTGAAATGATATGGAAATTATGGAAGAAAAGTAGGTTTAATAGTGAAAAGATTTGGAAAATAAAGAAGAAAATTGTAAAATGAGATGGAAGATATGGAAGAAAAGTAAGTTCAATAGTGATTCGATAGAGAAAATATGGAAGAAAAGTATGTTGAATGGTGAAATAAGGAAAATATGGAAGAAAAGTAAGTTCAATAGTGAAAAGATATGGAAAATATGGAAGAAAGGTAGGCTGAATAGTGAAATGATACGGAAAATACAGAAGAAAAGTAAGTTGAATAGTCAAAAGACATGGAAATTATGGAAGAAAAGTAGGTTGAATAGTGAAATGATGTGGACAATACAGAGGAAAATTGTGAAATGATATGGAAATTATGGAAGAAAAGTAAATTGAATAGTGATAAGATTTGGAAAGTATGAAAGAAAAATAAGTTGAATAGTGAAAAGATATGGAAAATATGGAAGAAAAGTCAGTTGAAAAGTGAAAAGATATGAAAATTATGGAAGAAAAGTAGGTTGAATTGTGAAATGATATGGAAAATATGGAAGAATGGTAAGTTGAAAAGTGAAATGATATGTAAAGCATGGAAGAAAGACAAGTCGAATAGTGGAAAGATATGGACAGTATGGAAGAAAGATCAGTTGAATAGTGAAAAGAAATGAAAAATATTGAAGAAACCCAAATTGAATAGTGAACAGATTTGGAAAATACAGAAGAAAAGTAAGTTGAAAAGTGAAAAGATATGGAAATTATGGAAAAAAAAGTAAGTTGAATAGTGAAAAAAGTACGAGAAAATGAAATGTTTTATAACGTCATTTACTAGGAAAACAACTAACTGATATTTCAAACGTTGTATTTCAAATGTTGCAGTTTGAAAAGTTACGGGAAAAAAGTACGGGAAAATGAAATGTTTTATGACGTTATGTACTAAAAAAGCAAGTATCGTTGCATTTCAAACCTGCGGTTTGAAAAAGTACGGGAAAAAAGTACGGAAAAATGAAATGTTTTATCACATCATGTACTAGAAAAGCAAGTAACGTTGTATTTCACACGTTTCGGTTTGAAAAAGTACAGGAAAATGCAATGTTCTATAACGTCATGCACTGGAAAAGTAGGTTGAATAGTAAAAAGATTTGGAAAATACAGAAGAAAAAGTAAGTTGAATAGTGAAAATATATGGAAATTATGGAAGAAAAGTAATTTGAATATTGAAATGATAGGGAAAATATGGAAGAAAGGCAAGATGAATAGTGAAAAGATATGGAAAATATGGAAGAAAAGTAGGTTGAATAGTGAAAAGATATGGAAATTATAGAAGAAAAGTACGTTGAATAGTGAAAAGATAGGAAAATATGGAAGAAAGATAATTTGAATAGTGAAATAATTTGGAAAATATGGAAAAAAAGTAAGTTGAATAGTGAAAAGATATGGAAATTATGAAAGAAAAGTAAGCTGAAATGTGAAAAGATTTGAAAAATATGGAAGAAAAGTAAGTTGAATAGTGAAATGATATGGAAAATATGGAAGATTTCTGTGTTAGTCATAATTACACCCAAAAAGACCTCCTCCTCCCTCCCTCCTGCTCCTCCCTACATTCCGCCTTCCTCTTCTTCCCCCACCTCCTCCTCCATCATCATCCTCCTCCTTCCTCTATGAATGTATATACATTGTTTTTCAGAATTGAGATGAATCATCCTGGAATAATTGTTTGTTAGAGACTATGCAAGTAGGGATCAAATTTGCCTTTTCATTCATTTGGCGCTTAGAAATGCCACAGTGAGAACGCGGACACCCTTGGAGTACTACAAAACAACTTCGAACACATCCGAAAACAACAAACTTTATATGTATGAAAATAAAAGGGACAGATAACCAGGGCTAGCTATGGTAACCATGCTAAACATAGGACGCGCATATCCTAGAGAATACTCCAAGGGCACTTCCTATCAAGGTAGCGCACACCCAAGGGAACCCCGAAGGGTTCACATGACATTAGGTCACTACGGGGTGATATTTCATAACGTCACTTCCGGTCAAAAGTCCCTATTGGACGTATATTGCGCAACTTCCGGTTGCGCATGCACATGCATAAGGGACCCCCGAAGGGTGTCACGTGACCTTCTGTCGCTTCCGTTAGCCATGGTACTTGAACTACTACTCTAGTAAGAAAAAAGCGCGGGGAAAAAGTCGGACATGTGCAGAGCATACTTCCGGTCAGGACATCTTCCAGTCACGTGACCTCCGGTGAGGTCACTCACGTGATATCCGATCACGTGACTTCCGATAGCACCACCTCCTCAAATGTTGTTTGAGCTGTACCCATATACTACTAGCATCTTTAGATTCGTGGCAATATGAAGTCGCCAAGTTGATTATATATACCAATATGTACATCAGGTTTATTCTTAGAATTGGGAAGGGAACCAATGCAAATTATTATCTAGACAGACAGAGGGGTTTTCCACTTTGCAAGGATTAAGAATTTAGTGATTTCAAGACTGTATAAATTAGTTAATAATACTTCATCTGGTTGGAAATTCCTAGACTATTTAAAATTGGTTTTTAATAATATTGGTCTTGATCATTTTATTAATAATGAAATTAATTTAAATACTTTCAAAAGATTCTTTATGTCTTTTGTAAGGAAAGGAGAATTCGATTGCGTTAATAAAAAGTGCAGTCTTGAATATTTTTGTATATTTCAAGGTAAGCAACCGTACTTTTCTAAAGTTGTAGAATTTCAGTCGTCAACTTTAAACATACTAGCAAGAACTAATACTATTGCTCTGAACACTACACTTAATAGAATGAAGTTACATGACAGTCCGGTATGCGAAGCGTGCCCTTGTAATGTTTTACAACTAATGAGACTTTTTAAATGTGACTGTTTTATAATCAAGATTATATTGCACTTTAAACATATTATATTGTCATACCAAACAAGACAAATGGATAAGACACAAGTTGTAAACTTATGAAGTCTTCTCCGGTACACATATAAACATTAGCAATGACAATATATTACAAATACAGATAATATGAATAACTACTATAGCAACAATTGAAGATAACATAACAGGACAACAACAGTTCTATTGGTTGGAATATAAGAATCAGCTTTGTATAATATTTATCTTTAACACAAATACGGAAACGTATATACAAGGTCGTTGTCATCTGATGTATATTCAATACATAAATTTACAAGACAAATCTTTTAGAGTTAGCAATGCATTTTTGGACGAGGAAGAACAGTTTCGAGTTTTTGTCGTTTTCAAAAGAGGCATATCCAAATAATATATTGTCAATGTTTATATCAAAACCAAATGTACTCATTCTACGGAATAGTTGTATTCTGTGTTCAGTATATATATAACATTTTAAAAAGAAATGGTCCACAAACTCGATGTAATTTCCACAATCACAATTACAAGAGGCAATTAAATTACATCTGAATAGATCACATTTGAGGCTACTACATTTTGGACGTAAGTGAGCATGTAATATATTAGCAATTATAATACCAGTAGACAAATATAATGGTGCTTTGTCAGGTATATCATAAACTTTTCGTATTTCGTTTATAAACATTTGTTGGCAAGGCGAATTTCTCAAGTCTGTTGGAAGATTGTTCCAGAGTCTAATAGTACTTGGGAAAAAAGAACTTTGAGATGAAATCCTAGCTAACCACAGATCATTCATGACCTCTTTAAGCTTTCCCTCTGGTAAAGAGTCTGCGGATTTACCCTATTTGTATTGGATACCTAAACTACATAAGACACCATACAAAGAAAGTTACATAGCGGGATCATCAACTTCTTCGACGAAAGAATTGTCTATTCACCAGACAAAGATTCTATCTGAAGTAAAAGAGGGACGACAGAAATATTGTGAAACTGTTTACTCGCGTAGCGGCATGAATCACATGTGGATTTGGAAAAATTCTAAAGATATTTTGGATAACCTGAAATCAAGATCTTTCTCTCATGTATCCTCCATCAAAGTTTTTCATTTTTCAACTCTCTATACCATACTACCACACGACAAATTAAAAATCCGCTTAAAAGAAACCATTCACAAAGCTTTCAGTCATAGAAACGATGGCTCAAAATCTGTTGTATTAGGCTACAATTCCACATATTTTTCTAGCAAAATTCAAAAAGGTAAAACATGCTACTCCGAGAAACAAGTGATCAGTATGCTGGAGTTCATCATCGATAACATATTAGTTTCCTTTGGGGGCACTGTTTCAACAGGTCGTCGGCATACCATTGGGTACGAATTGTGCCCTTCTTCTATCCGAGTTTCTTCAAAAGCTTTTAAGAGATAAGAAGATTCATGAAGCTAGAGCCTTTAATTTCACATACAGGTATATTAACGACGTTTTATCTATCAATAATTCTAGATTTGCAGAATGTCTTCCATTGATATATCCTCCAGAGCTGGCAATTAAAGAGACCACAGATACAGCTTCGTCGGCATCATGTCTAGACTTATGCCTCGACCCTGATGACAGTGGTCAACTCAGTACTGAAATTTATGATAAACGGGACGACTTAAAATCATAAATTTTCCAAATATGTGCAGCCATATACCAGCTTCTCCTGCATATGGTGTTTACATCTCACAATTGATTCGTTATGCAAGGGCCAGTAGCAATTATTCTCATTTCTTGAAACGTCACCTTTATCTGAAAAACAGGCTACTGGACCAGGGCTATTAAAAGATTCGCCTTATTCGATCTCTTAAAAGGTTTATATTCCGATACCAAGAACTTGTCGAAATATATTCTGTCTCTGCAGAGACGATAATAAACGATGGATTTTCATAAAGTATTGCATTGACTACTATTATGCTTATTTTGTCCCAGTATTGGTAAAATGTTGTTATAGTGACAACCGGAACCTTTTAACCGTAAAGAAAGCGGGAGGTTTGACGCCGTAAAATCTGATTGAACCCACCATTTCTTTGGAAATACCTGTACCAAGTCAGAACCATTGCGGTTTTCCCAGTTTTCCGGTTGTTGACAGATTTTGTCTGTTTGCTTACGCATGAGTTTTGCCTTTCCCTTTGGAAGATTGCTCGGAGTTCGGTAATTCTGTTATTACCCTTATTTAAAAACTACGCCGTCCTGGGGGAATTGTGAAGTTTTTAGAGTTTCGCAAGTTATAGTTATTGGCTTGACCCACCGTAATATGTAATAAATCTTGAAGATAATCAGGTGATAGGCCACTGTCTATGTCATAGGATAATGAAAGTTTTATTGTTTCACGCCTAATTGAAAGTTTTTCCCATCCCGTTTCCTTATTGATAGACAGTATACTCGCATAAGACGTTAAACCGGTTACTATACGTGCGGCTTCAAGTTGATTTTTTTCAAGCCGTTCTGAATCGGCGAGAGTACAATAATCCCAAACGTCTCCTGCATATTCTAAAAGTGGACGAATAAAAGTTAAATACATAGTTTCAAAGAAATTTCGAGATACAAAAAAGAACTGCCACTTGTTTGGATGTTTTTGCAATAATAGTATGTATGTGGTTTGACCACTTACAATCTGCACTTAAAGTGATACCTAGATGCTTATGACATTTTACCAGATAAATTCTAGTATTTTCTATTCAGAATGTCTGTAGTATTAAAATAGAAAATGTCAGTTTTAGCAGGATTAAGTTTGACTAATCATTGTTTGGACCATTCTGAAATATTTTTTAAGTCAGTATTTACCATGTTGCATAAACTATTCATTTCATACGATTGTTCTCCTAAGGATGTGTCATCTGCAAGCAATCTGCACAAGCCTATCGTTTCATTAGCAATGCCATTAAAGGCAAAGGCCAGTCAGTTGAACAATTGTTATAATTCAATGCATTGTAACTTTTTATTTGTAAATAAACAAAAATACACCTTTATTAACATTAATATGCCCAATTAAAAATATGAATATTTGGAATTTCCTGTCGTAGTGTAAGCGGCCAAGACACCTCTTCATGTGACGTCACACAGTCCGTTCCTATTATTTGAATACATAATCTATCTGACTCTTCCCAACATTGTGCCCTTTTGGTTGCGTTTTAATATCAGATCAACAATGTTTACAATTGTATATCGTCCTAATATTTTTTCTTAATATTCCCATCCCATGTTACATTTTCATAAAACAAATGAGTTTATTATTGTTGTTGGGGGAGGGGTATCTACGTATAATTGCATGCTTTACTTGAATGTCCGTAGGTTACATAGCTGTCAGTTTTAACTTATTGTATGCGTACACATGCTTTTTTCTTTTTTGTCGCTAATGCTATCGTATTTTCCCGTATTTTTCGTGGTCACTGGTCGATGTGAGGACAAGGATAGTCCTGACCGATAATTACGCAAGCAAATCTTCTCACACTTTCACTTTTCGTGTATTAGTGTAATAAAATGCTTGACATGAAGCCATAATGATATTGTAAATATCAAAAGATAAATATACGACTTATTTTACGACTTACATAATTTTTAATGATAAAATTGCACCTGATCAATGCAGACATATTATACCACACCGATTGTACGACGTCACGGCAGGATAAATCCAAGAATGGATTATGCCTTGTGTCTCCTCCACATTGAAGAGTTTTGAAAAATGGCTATCCCCATTATCTAGTGCTACAGGCAACTTCAATCACCAAATTCTACCTTACGGTAAACTATTTTTAACATTCATTAGCGCAAATGTCTTTTATTTACTGTCATTTAAATTTTCACACTAACTTGTTAAGACCATGGTCTTTTCCTTTAATAAATATTAAGAAGAGAAGGGGACCAAGGATGAACGCCTAGGGAACTCCTGCCTTAAGATTACCTTTCCCAGAAATCGCATTTTTTATTATTATCTGTTGTTCTCTGGCTGAAATATAACTGCCTAGCCACTGGAGAAGATTTCCTTTAATACCATATCTTTTTAATTTCCATAATAAGCCTCTTAACCACACTCGAAAGCTTTACTCACATCACAAAATATTAAATATATAAGCTCACGATGATCGAGTGCCATAAATATTTCATTAATATGCTCTATAAGCTGGTGTGTTGTAGAATGGCCAGGGAGAAATCCAGATTGGAATTTGTATATCAATACATTTTCCATTAGAAAATTAAATATGTGTTTGTAAACAACCTTCTCAAACACCTTGCTTATAATACTAAGTAAAGCAACAGGTCGATGATTTGAAATGGACGATTTGTCACCAGATGTGAATATCGGGATAATATGGGCAAGTTTCTAATCCGCTGGATATAATTTATCTCTCAGCGACTTGCTAAAAAGGAGACACAAAGGATCAGCGATTTCATACTTTACTTCCCTATGCATCGTGATACTAATACGGTCGGGGTCAACCGCCTTATTGGGATCAAGTAATGAGATTATTTCAATAATATCTTGTTCAACAACAGTAATGTCAGTTAAAGTGTTGGGACACCGGTCGTCAAAGTCTGGTAATGGTATGTCTTCGTCTAGCAGGTCCGTTATGGAACAGAAGTAATCGTTAAGCAAGTTGCACTTGTCAGAATTGTCGAATACACTTGCGTCGTTCTGGTTTAGACTATGTAATGGAGGATATTCAGAAGATTGTCCCTCGCCTTTAATGAGCATTTTTATAGTTTTCCAATATTGTTTGCAATTTGTATTTTTTTAACTCGGACAAAGATTAATTTATACTAACATAAAAGTTTTCCTTTGCAGATTTCTTCAAATTATTCACTTTGTTCCGTTGATTTTTATATTTACATTCATTTGTGCCTATTTTATTTTTAATATACGTTTTGCAAAGGCGATCTCGGATTCGTATTTCTTTTCTAATTTCAGATGTCATCCACATCTTATCGCTACGTCTAATGATAACACAGTTAGTGTGTATACATTCATGTGCGATTTAGTAAACACATTACAAGATACAGGTATATTCATGTCAGTCTGATTGTTAATAATACCGCCCCAGTCATATTATATTGTCATTTCGTGATATGTACATAATTATATTTAAGACGCACTGCAGGTACATCCGCCTGTATGTGACCCCGAAGTAAAGGGTTAGTCATTCTAAATAAACATATACATATATATATTATGCACAATATTGAACAATCACAGGGAGGAATAAACGCCTTAACAGAGATGGCACAGGATTCGAATTGTTTCAATCTTATTAAAATTCGATATTTAATTGCTCTCGGTTTTGCTATGTCGCGCTTCAGGTACAAAACCGGGAGTAATTAAAAATATAATGTTTATTAGATTGGACTTACTTCATATTAATAAAATATACTCTTTAAACATTCTCGATTTGATTCGAAAAGTGTACACGGTCTAGCAGGAACAACGAATTTGAGAAATTTTTTCTGATAATTTGTAGATATTTGAAACATCAGCGGATATATCGTTATTTATTTCACAATCGTTATTTATATCACAATCGTTATTATAGCACGACCACCGAATATGTAGATTTTCTATTATGTTGTTGTTGTTTCAGACCAAAGTCTTCTACGTGAACGAGCATTTCCTGAAGAAGGAGCTACTGCAGGTAACGATGGTTCTTATTGACATAATTGTGTATTTAGAATAAATTAACAGCAGCAGTATTCTGAATGGAGTTGTGTCCCTTTTAGACTAAAACCTAGTTTAACGTATTTTGGCTACCCCCATGCTTATAAGCTAGCATGGGGAGTAAGAAGACTATGATTATGTTTGGCTAATCCCACTTTCTACAATATTTCACATGTGTCGCGCTTTTCAATTTTATTGACAGAGGTCTCCGGTGAATATCACAGACCTACCGTAAGTCCCTAATAAGCTGTATCACATAAAGTTGTATCGAGTTCGCCTTGCGCTTAACAAACCTCAGAGGTGATATGTCTAATTGTTGCTTACGTAGATACAAACGTAACAACAAAATAATCGCAGCCTGGGAAACACATAGCACAGGAGTAGCTTTGTCCAATATTATAAATTTAACCACATCGGTGGTACGTTCGTATGGTCGCATCGAATGCGGTAGATCGTTGGTTCAAATCTCCAGTCGGATCAAAGACTATGAGATTTGTATATGCTGCTTTTTCGATAAGCACCCAACATTAAGTAGTAAGAGCATTGACTGGTTACATTTGGCTCGGAATCAGCATAAAGTGTTCGAGTGGAACCACATGTCTACCCACGGACTTTTTTCAGTGCGATAACCCTATACAAATCCAAATAAGCGTCTTGGTCTGTTGAAAGCAGATGTCATCCCATCGAAATTATGTAATGCCACCACACACATTTTTGGCAAAAATTTTAGAAAAACCGGAAATTATAAAATGGGATCAGAAAAATTGAGAAAATTGTAATATAAGGGCATAGCTTGAATCCATTTTTTTTTGCTTGACAATTTCAAAAACCTTGGTCCCCATATTCTCGATCGACCCACTCCTGGAACCTAGAACCTACACACTCCCTACTTTTCGGTCCACTCCTGCGCCTCTTTCTTGAATTATGTATATTTCATTTTAAAACATTTGATGTGTTCCCATGCACGGTTTTACAGCCAATCAAATCACATCTTTAAAACAGAAAGGGAATTCCTTGCACATTAATATGATAAAAAGAGAGGAATAGCCCATGGGTTATCCACAATGAAAGCCATATTTCATAATTGTTTAATTCGAATAGTATGACAATGTGAGTGTTGTCATGTTATTATGGAAACTACTAAGCCCAGATCAGTTACGGAACAAACCCGAATTGTTGAACGGATGATGAGTGGAGAAAATGAGAGCATGATAAGCCCTGAGTTACTCACGTATTCACCCCCGGTTTTAGTGGGATTCGTGTTACTTCATCGTTTTATGTGTAATGTTTTGTAGATCGTTGTTTATCCTTTTGTCCTTTTTTTCTGACCATTGTGTTGTCTGTTCTTGTTCGATATAGGGATTCTGATTACCCCTTTGGTATCTTCAAATTCTTCTTAGATAGGATCGTCTAAGCCAACCGCTCACCATGGCTTTCCTTCCGTGTGCCTCTTAAAGTCTCTGTCTATTCCTTAGATATCATGATTTTAACTTCAGGATTCCAACACATTGCTTTCTGAAACATTTGTGTATAATTCACGAAAATATGTATATTTTGTATTTCAAATCTTATCTTGTTTTTGTTTTTATCAGATGAGCAAACAGGACGGTTTTTTACTTTGTTGAAAAGAATCTGGGACAATATTAATCTAGGTGAGTACAGTATCAATTTTTTTCAATGTGTTATCCTAAATGTCTAATGTATCAGTACTGATTACACATAGTGCATCAGATGCACATTTTTTGTATTTATCTTCAGTGGTGTTACTGATCGAAGTTTCTAGTCTAATGTCCAGTGAGCACTTGTGAATTATATTATGGAGAGTACACCTCCTATTTCGATGAGTCTCCTTAATGCTGCATGCTTATCGGAGTATCAGCAGATATCAATTGTATTTTCTACATCGTTTGACCCGACCGCAGCTCGAACCTACGATCTAATTATTTTAATCATTTGACCGTACCTAATAAAGGTCATTCATAACACGGATTTTCCGTACGAGGTTAAACATCTAGGTTTTATTCATTCTGATGTGACAGTCAAAATAGTTACTCCGCTTGACCCACATATTCCCTCATTTCTCTATAGTGTTTATATATTATTGGACTTCTCTAGATTTTCATCCTGAATATAACTGAATTATTGCTCGCTGGGCGTTAATCAGTCAATCAACCAATCAATCGCTTGCCAATTTTGTCACTTATTACAAATAGCTATATAAAAATTGTCTTGGCAATAAGAAGCTGCAAGATGTCCCATTGAAATGCATAGCTTAAACATTCTTACCGATTGATATTTTGAACCGGAACATTTTGATCCAATCATATATTTGAAAACTGAAGAAGTCGACTTATACCATACACATTTTATACCTATATATAGGAAGTGGTTTTTATATTAACGTTTTGTATTTTGTTTTGTCAGATGAACTTGACCAGATCAAGCAATATTTGCTAATAATAGACAATCCAAAGTTTGGTAGGGCAAATTTGGAGAAAGTGACCAAATGTGTGCAGTTAACACGCCTACTACAAGACAGGGATCTTCTTGGTATCAATAAGTTATCATTTATTAAGACACTTTTGGAAAAGATGCACAGAGAAGATCTCCTGAAGGATGTGAACAACTATGAAAAAGAGTCAGTTAATGCGGCTGATGCAAAGCCTACACGAATAAAATCGGGTAATTAGATTTGGCTTGTAACGTCGTCCTCAATTTCAACTTAAAAATCGCCATGACAACCAAATAGAAGACGTACTGGAAATCACATTTACAAACAGAACATAGCAAGTTACATTTACAAACAGAACATAACAAGTTAAATGATACAAACAGAACATAACAAGTTACATTTACAAACAGAACATAACAAGTTAAATTTTACAAACAGAACATAGCAAGTTACATTTACAAACAGAACATAACAAGTTAAATTTTACAAACAGAACATAACAAGTTAAATTTTACAAACAGAACATAGCAAGAACAATTTAGAGATATCAACGGTTTTACCAATGGTTAATCAGAAGGAGAACAGACGAAGAAATGGGACAAAATGTCAAACAACTATCTACAAAATATTGACAAACAGAATATAACATTTATATTTACAAACACAACATAACAAGTTACATTTAAAAACAGAACAAAATAAGTTACATTTACAGACAGAACATAGCAAGTTACATTTTCAAACAGAGCATAACAAGTTACATTTATAAACAGAGCAGAACAAGTTACATTTACAAACAGAACAGAACAAGTTACATTTACCAACAGAACATAACAAGCTATATTTACAGACAGAAGATAACAGGTTACATTTACAGACATAACATAGCAAGTTACATTTACAGACAGAACATAGCAAGTTACATTTACAAACAGAACATAACAAATTATACTTACAGACAGAACATAACAAGTTACATCTACAAACCGAACAAGTTACATTTACAAAGAGAATAATTTCCATCTACAGGCAGAGAATAATAAATTACATTTACAGAGCATAACAAGATACATTTACAGACAAAGCATGACAAATTACATTTACAAACAGAACATCAGAATTTACATTTACAAACAGAACATAGCAAGTAAAATTTTCAAACAGAACATAATAAATTACATTTACAGACAGAACATAGCAAGTTGTATTTTCAAACAGAACAAAACAAGATACATTTACAGCCAAAACATAACACATTACATTTACAGACAGAACATAGCAAGTTGCAGTTAAAAACAGAAAATAATAAGCTATATTTGCAAACAGAACATAACAAGTTACATTTACAAATAGAACATAAACAGTTACATTTACAAGCACAACAAAACAAGGTACATTTACAGAGAGAACAGAACAAGTTACATTTACAAACAGAACAGAACAAGTTACATTTTCCAACAGAACATAACAAGCTATATTTACAGACAGAAGATAACAGGTTACATTTACAGACAGAACATAAGAAGTTACATTTACAGACAGAACATAACAAATTATACTTACAGACAGAACATAACAAGTTATATCTACAAACCGAACAAGTTACATTTACAAAGAGAATAATTTCCATCTACAGACAGAGAATAATAAATTACATTTACAGAGCATAACAAGATACATTTACAGACAAAGCATGACAAATTACATTTACAAACAGAACATCAGAATTTACATTTACAAACAGAACATAGCAAGTTAAATTTTCAAACAGAACATAATAAATTACATTTACAGACAAAAAATAGCAAGTTGTATTTTCAAACAGAACAAAACAAGATACATTTACAGACAAAACATAACACATTACATTTACAGACAGAACATAGCAAGTTGCAGTTAAAAACAGAAAATAATAAGCTATATTTACAAACAGAACATAACAAGTTACATTTACAAACAGAACATAAACAGTTACATTTACAAGCACAACAAAACAAGGTACATTTACAGACAGAACAGAAGAAGTTACATTTACAAACAGAACATAGCAAGTTCCATTTACAGACAGAACACAAGAGACTATATTTACAAACAGAACAGAACAAGTTACATTTATAGACAGAGCATAACAAGTTACATTTACAGACAGAACAGAACAAGTTACATTTACAAACATAACAAAACAAGTTACATTTACAGACAGAACATAGCAAGTTATATTTACAGACCGAACACAACCGGCTACATTTACAGACATAACATAGCAAGTTACATTTACAGACAGATCACAACAGGCTATATGTACAAACAGAACAGAACAGGTTACATTTACAGATAGAACATATAAAGTTTCATTTACAGTGAGAACATAGCAAGCTACATTTACAGACAGAACAGAACAACATAGATTTACAGACAGAACATAGCAAGTTATAATTACAAGCAAAACATAACAAGTTATATTTACAGACAAAACATAGCAAGTTACATTTACAGACAAAACATAACAAGTTACATTTACAAACAGAACATAAAAAGTTACATTTATAGACAGAACATAGCAAGTTACATTTACAAACAAAAAAGAACTAGTTACATTTACAGACAGAACATAACAAGCTAAATTTACAAACAGAACATAAAAAGTTACATTTATAGACAGAACATAACAAGTTACATTTACAAACAAAAAAGAACTAGTTACATTTACAGACAGAACATAAAAAGCTAAATTTACAAACAGAACATAAAAAGTTACATTTATAGACAGAACATAACAAGTTACATTTGCAAACAAAAAAGAGCTAGTTACATTTACAGACAAAACATAGCAAGGACCATTTACAGACAGAACACAACATGCTATATTTACAAACAGAAAATAACAAGTTACATTTACAGACAGAACATAGCAAGTTAAATTTACAAACAGAACATAACAGGTTACATTTACAAACAGAGCAGAGCAAGTTACATTTACAGACATAGCATAACAAGTTGCATTTACAAACAGAACATAGCAAGTTACATTTGCAGACAGAACATAGCAAGTTACATTTACAGACATTGCATAACAAGTTACATTTATAGACAGAACAGAACAAGTTACATTTACAAACAGAACAAAGCAAGTTACATTTACAGACAGAACATAGCTGAAGAGTTTGAAGATGCTAATGCGGAATTCAGAAGCCGTATATCGAAGAAGGATAGACAATACAATTGCCAACCGAAAAAGTATAAACAATGATCTAAAAACAACTTAGCAGAACACTTAATATTTAGCAAGACGAACCTCACAAAAAATGGGGGAAATGGCGATCTCATATCTAAAATATCATGAATTATACAAAATGTTATTCAATCCATGTTTGTTTTTGTTTGGTTCTTGTTTCTTAACTTTTTCGTTTTATGTGTTGCATGGTGTTTTGTATGTCTATTGTTGCCAGTGTCTCGGGGTTGTCCACTCGTCATTGCCTTCTGGTTTCTCCAACGTTTTTATTTCTATTTTTAATCTAATACATTTCTTTCTTATATTTTTTTTGAAGCTCCTACTGATGCTTCTTCAGACAGTCGTCATTTAGAACAATCTATTAATACAAAGAAACTTGAGATAAAAAACGAAATCATGTCTCAATCGAAATTATCAGCTAAGCTGGAAAAACTAAGGGAAGATATAGAAAAACAAAATGATATTATTGCTGACAGCGAAAAGAAACTGACAAGACTTGAACTAGAAAAGAAACAAAAAGAGGAAAATGAACTAAAATATAGAGAAGAACGAGAAAAAATAGAGGCTAACATTAAACAGTTGCAAAAAGAAAGTAGTCATAAATGTGATTTAGAAAGATCCTTACATGATGATATTGATATAATGTCACAAGCAGAACGTGATCTTCAATATGTAATTTCCCAGTTCAAATGTAACAAAAAGGAGATGTCCAAACGACTTCAGGACGAATCTCTGAAGGAAAGAAAATGCTCTCAGACAATCAACAATTTACAATTAGAATTACATAAATTGGGACTAGAAATCAATGTTCAATATCAACATAGACAGAGGCCATATAGCAATGAAAACGGTAAATACTAGTATAGTGTCATGTCTATGTGTAGAACATTAAAAACTGTGAAAGAGAAAAACAAAACCAAATTTTAATTCATACAGACAAAACAATGAGTAAGGGTTAGGGCTATGGTGTTTAACGCTACCTTCAACAATATTTCAGTTATATCATGGCGGTCAGAGTTACTGGTGGATGAAACCAGAGTAATCGGAGAAAACCAGTGACCTGCAACATCAGTGGAATGTATCATCAATAAGACTTTAAAATAAAACAGCATTGGCTGCCGCGAAGTTTTTGGCAGGTCGTTGGTACTCATATTTCCATTGCCAAAAAAAAGCGGCCCCTACTATACAACTAACACAATAATAGAAATGAAAGTTCATTGCGGGTACAGGGACTATAGGCGCTACATTAAAACAATGAAGAATATTATTTCCTTGTAAACATATTTATGGACATGTATTCACTGAGTGCAGCTATTAAAAATGAATATTTTGTATGTAGCTAAAATACATTTCTAAATCTGATGGATCACACCATACATCAAAGTGAAGAGTGTGTTGTTATTCATTCAACATGGACGATAATGTTTGTCCTGGACTTACCGGTGCAGAAATTCGGCGATATATTAAGGGTACTTCGGTTTCCTCCATCTAAAAAGCTGACAGCCATGGTATAGCTGTAATATTGCTGAGAGTGGCGTTAAACACACATAACACAAGCTGATAATAATTTATAAAATATAAGACCGAAGTACCTTCATCTGATCATGTCTCAAGTTCTTTATCAATATTTGCCTAACTAAATTTGAATTGTGTATCTTAAATATGAGGGTATTGTGTTCTATATCGGGTTTGGGGTATATTTGTAATCCAGATAAAAAAGCAATTTAATTGTTATTTTGCATTGAATGGTAGATGTATATTAACCTGTGTAACGCCGCCACATTTGTGTGCCTGATGTCATATGTCGTTATCTATATATTTATTTTAAAATGATTGATCGTTGTATTGATACTGGTGGAATTGTTGACCATCACCGTTTAAGCAAACTTTCTTATCATGACGTTCTTTTACTGGAAATGACCTTCCGTCATGGATATTGTTTGTTCGTCCTTTATCCACACCTGAGTGATTTATCAATGAGCGTCGGAAATAATATTATAGATGCGTCTTGTGATTTAATAATCAGCACCGGACATAATATTACATACCTTAGTATAAAATAGTATCCGGATTATCTCATTTGATGGTTCAGGTGATTTATCATTAATCGTCGGAAAATTATATTACAGATGCGTCTCATGATTTAATAATCAGTGTCGGAAATAATATTATGTACCTGTTTATTGTACACTGGGATACTTTTTTTTTTTATAACAATAGAAAGTATTCTATTATAAAATATTTACCGTAACATTAAATTTCATATTAAATTCTTTCCACCGGATAAAATTTTAACCGGAATAGATTATACCTTACACATACAAACACATCATAATACTAAACAATGTATGCCATCATACACACGCATTATAACACTAAACAATGTACGCCATCATACACACGCATCATAACACGAAGCAATGTACGCCACCTACTATTGTTGTCCATTAGTCATTTAATAGTTAGTCGCTCACTGAAACTCTATTTAGACTTTACTCTGAAATCATTACTAATCGTGGGGTTCTAACTTTCACTTAAACGACGAAAATAAAAAATCCAAGGAGATACAATTTCGCCATTGATTGTTGCCTGTATTATGTGAAACCACGAATTCAAGAACTCATGGATGAATGCAATCTGTAGAAACCACTTTCACAGTACTACATGTAGTTGATATCACTGTAACAACTAATGAGATTTTATTTGGCAAAATAACTGTAAGACAGATGACATGGAATATTAAATATTTGTTATCGATTCATGTTCAGATTTAAAATCAGGATCCATTAGTGACGTTACAACAGATGCCATACCCACTGAAAGAGCTCATACTATCAATAAAGGTAGTGTAAATACGTAGACTTAAATAAGCTTTCCACACATATATGTCACTGAATCTCGTTATGTCAAATTCGGCGGATTCTTCAAGGTACCAGTAGAACAAACAATGCAATTGACAACGGAAACAGGACAAAAGGAAAAACAACTATCTACAGCCATTACACATAAAACGAAAGATCGAGTAACAGAAACTTCACTCATGGGTAAAAACAGGTGCTCCGGAAGAGTAAGCAGTTTCAGCTCCACGCATGGCACTCTTGTTAGTTAAACCCGGTGATAATGTGAATGCAGAAAGGAACGGATAGTGATTACAATAAACGGAACATATCCATCATTGGTGACGCATATGCTTAACCACTAGGAATCCTTGGTGCAATAGCCTCCTTGCTATAGCAGCAACTCTCTATCAAGGAAATCATGATAGGAACCACAAGCTCTGAAATATCTAATTAACTCAGAGATATATTCTCCATATGGAAGTGCTGGTGGAATGTTGCTACATATAAATGGAAAGCTCACAATTCGTACGAATAAAGGTGCAAGTCGAGGAGAGGGGTAGCAGATTTAGAACCCATAGGAATGCCTGCTCTCTGTTGGAAAATACACCCACCAAGCATAACACATCAATATAATAATACAGGTGAAATATACGCTTAATAGTTGTTGTCTTAGGTTATTTTGATTTTCAGTAACAATTACAAATGAGGGTACCTATCTTATATATATAGGTCAAATTTAGTCGAATAAAAAAAATTTGCAAACAAACACATTGTGCACAAGTTATTATAAGCAACTTGTATATCATAGTATTTTGACAAGTTTTCAGCTTGCAAATACTTTGTTAAAGTACAAACTCTGTTTATATTAGATCAGTATTTTAGATAAATGTAGTTATTCTTAATAAAATGTGATTTCAGTTTGTTTTCAATCAGAATAATATTGACATCTTGTAATTATTATAGAATACAGGACACAGCATGAACCAAGCCAGTCAAGTCATAAAATAGGTGAATATCAATACGAAATTCAAATCTTTAAAAGCAAAAGAACCCAAAATCCACTTTAGAGTGACAAAACTATCACCTGTGCAATCAATGCCTATCACCACTTAAGTTGTGAGTTCGAACGCCGTTCATGGCGAGGTGTACTCTTGGCTTGCGGGTACTCTGGTTTCCCCCACCAATAAAACTGACCGTTGCGATGTAACTGAAATATTGTTGAAAGCGGCGTTAAACACCATAAGCCCATATCCCTCTATATACAGCAGGTGTGCATACAGGTTGTTGGTAGCATCTTTTTTTATATAAATATCCTTTTTTTCAGATCCATCCTACAACGATGTAATAATAATATCAGCAGAGAAAAACGCCGACCAGTCTTCCTCATTCCAGGACGATGTAGAAGAAATCCAAGGGGAGGGAACTCTAAAATGTGAATCTATAGTCGTCCGAGGACAATTAACAGATGATTTCCTAGATGTAACGAATGACAAAAATTCCTCATGCTAAACTGTTGTTTGTGCTCGTTTCCAAAGTTTTTGTAAGCAATTACTGGCCTGCAATTTGCAAAATGGACAACTTTACTTCAGCTATTTATGATATAAAAACCATTAATCATACCGGTTTCGACAGAAACAAATATGGACATTCCGATGGATATGAAATCGGTTGATGAATTGTCGTTTTTTCGGAGGGGCTCGAATTACAAAGAAGCGCTAGCAAAACTTGTACGACAGTATATCCGGTAGGTTTATAGTTCGTAGTTCTGAGTATCCGCTCGATTTTATCAAGTGAATTTCGTATTTCGTATTGGTAAAAGACCAAACCCGTGTTTCGGCTTTTCATTTTTACATATATATATGATATATTTGTTCACCCCATGTGACACCATCGTAGGTGACCCACAGCTAATCACACCCCGATTACTCTCCACTCATCACTCGTGTGTTAAATGGCTTTAATCTCCTCATAGTCGTGTGATCGTTTTAATACACTTGGATAAATCCTGACGACAGTTTTAATAGCCAATCAAATGGCAGTGCATAGGTGTATCTAAAATAAGAAAGGAATTCCTCTCAAATTATGAGAGATGCCATTTGTCTGTATAGTTCTCACCCCAAAGAAGGCGATTAACAATATCAAGCGATGATTTTGATTGGTAACTATTGGTAGCCTCTTATTCAACGAACGGAGGATTTTTTTGCCAGCTGACCAGCTGGTGGTGAGTGGAGAGGAATCGAAAGTGATCAACTTCGGGTTACCGACGATAATATGACACTGGACAACAACGAAAATGACAGTAGGCTGAATTGGATTGTCTGAATGTGTCATGCCTTCATTGTTTTCTTAATGAGAGAGTAATAATAGTTCACGGGTTCAGAATAGAATGTCACTTTTGAACAACTACTAAACACAATGCTTACCCACCACTGTTATTTACGTCTGTGTCTGGTGATTAATTACCAGTAGTTCGGTTGATCCAAATACCAGAACTCAGATATGTTTATTGTATTAAATAATAAAGACACATTTCCTTTCAAGGGTTATGATTAGGGTTATGATTAGTGCCACTTTTCACAATATTTCAGTTATATCGTGGTGTTCAGTTGTATTGGTGGAGGAAACTACCGACCTGCCGTAAGTCACTGACAAGCTTTATCAAATAATGTTGTATTAAGTACACCTCGCCATGAACAGGATTCGAATTCACAAATTTAGTGGTGATAGGAACTGATTGCACAGGCAGCTGTAAATGCAACTACCACACGGTCATGACCACCGCGGCCTCATCCTTTCATATTTTACTGAATAATAGACTTGCATAATTATGATTGGTATTAAAGAGTTGAATTCATGTGATACCTATTAACCACTGAGACATATTTTTCTTTTATTCCAATTGAAAAAACACATAAAACATATGCCTTGTTTTAGAATATGAAAGACATTGATGATTTTGAAAAGTATTGTCCTCTTAAGGGAGAAGAATAGCAGAAACCAATAATATGTATATATTTTCACATCAATTTTCTAATTTCAGACCGTCAATTTTGACGATTTGATATACATGGATTGGTATAGTGGTGATCATGATGTCCGTTTACGATTTCCGCATAAAACGATGTTCAGTTCGTCTTTACCTCCAGTTGTTTGTGTAGAGTGGTGTCCAACACATAATATGCTGTTTTGTTTTTGTTTTTTGCTTGGCTTGTCTTCGTCTTGTATACTCAATGTTGTCAGTTTCTCTGGTTTGTCCATTCTTGCTTGTCCCTTCGATTTTTTCTATCGTTTAGAATATGAAAGTGTATTCTTCTTAAAAATATTATGTAAACACTCATTTATTCACTATGCTTCGGAAAGTGTATTTATTGAACGTGGTCTACTAAATATTGAGATAAAGATTTATTTAGTCATGAATAAATAAATGAAACAAGGTTAGCTCACTGGTGAAATTAGATTGTATATTAGATATGTTTTAGAATATTTTTTATGATTTTTCTTTTGCCTTAAAACTGCTTTTAATATGCACACTTAATATCACCTCAACATCAGCATCAATGTATCTTGCAGTATTATGTCATTTTTCGCAAATAATTTTGAACGAAGTAATGTTTTGTTTTTGTAATATATTGTCTTTTTAATGATTTATATGTAACAGAGAAGACCTCGTAAGTTTATAGCGTGTGTTTGGTACATTGTCTATACTTGCTTGACAATAACATATATTTAAAGTAAAGCAGAGTATCGGCACTGAACTGTGTATTATTGTGTAAATATTTAAGATTATATTTCTGTGATTTTTTTAATATTTATATTATGCCAAAATTTATTACGCATTCAAGATACTTTTTTGTATTAAAACTACATTTGAAATAATTAAAAATAAAAATCTAAGAAAAATTTGAAAACATAATTGTGTATCTGTTTTATTGTCGTGTTGGATACGATTCCCTTGTATACTCTGTATGCTCTATTATACTCTAAGTGGTTTTTTTTCATTATACTGTACAATCTGTTGGTACACTAAGATACCCTGCAGATGAAAGATTCTTGACTTTACCATCTTACACAATAGAAATTTAAAAACGCATTACAAATTCAAAGTTGTCTTTATTCTTTGTCAACAAGAACTATAGTAAAGCATGGTTTAGGGGATATGGTGTTTAACACCACTTTCAACACTATTATTGGTGGAGGAAATCGAGATATCAGAAGAAAACAACCGACCCATGGCAAGTCACTGACAAACTTTATCACATAATGTTGTATCAGATACACCTCGTCATGAGAGGGATTCGAACTCACAACGTTAGTGCACTGATTGAACATGTATTGGTTAAGCCAAATACCATACGATCGTGAACACGACAGTCCCAACCCTGTTTTAGTGACCACTTCTATTAAGTAATGGTTTGTAGTATGTGACCTTATTTTAATATCCTTTCACAATATATTACATATTAATTAAACCTGTACTTAGTGACTATCTATCTTATGTGACCCTTTCTTACTTTTCCTTTGTAAGGTCACATTAGACTGGGTTTACTGTAAAGTGTTTTCTGATGAATATTAACTAAAACATTCTTAGTACAAATCTCAATCTTAATACATTCTAGACTTGTTACAATTTCATCCGACTGGTTTATCGCATTTTGTCATCATTTACTCATCATTAAATTTACATATCAGGGAACATCACATGACATCACAACTGGGTTACATTTGTATCACATGTTGTCATCATAAAATCATCGCTAAATACCAATATTAGGGAACAGTGTATACAATCACAAAGCGGATACACTAAACAACTGAAACCTATAATAACCAAGTAAGGAAACAATCCGACACATTACATTGCGAAAATTCAAAACAATGACTGAGTGAACAGTGGAAAAATCATATTCCCAGAGGGAAAACAAAACCAGTGTAAAATAAAACAGTCCTATGGGGAATAAAATGAAAATAACAAATATGGACCTGTTCCAAAATCCTATTGAAAAATCGCTAGAAAGTGGCAAAATTTACACCCCTAGCAAATAAATGCATGATCACTCATTTAATTGGCTTGAATTTGACACTTTTTTAAAAAAAAAGTGGCTGCTTAAACCCGTGCTAAGGGCCCAATGCTAGGAAATGCTACAACATGAACATTGTAATAGGCAACACTAATGAAATATCAGATCACAATATGACTATATGAGGAATTAATACACAAATATTCCGATCCTTATAGACAAAGAATCTAGTGGCATAAAATCACACCACGAACATTACAAAACATTACCATTCGATTAGAAGAAAAAACACAATAATGAAGAAAAATGTCAATGTGAGTGAACAGTACAGAAATAACAACTCGGTTAGACAATACAACCAGTGGCAGACTGGCCAGTTTGTCGGCTTGTCCAATGACAAGTGGACCACCCTAGACATTAGACAATATGGGTCCCGGATTATGTGTGTGAGAGAGGTTAAAATACAACACTGGGCCTTGATACATTTACATCAGCATCCAGATAGCATTTGCTGCTATCATGGTATGAAATAGCTTCCTGATGTACACTGTGCATTAGCAAGGTATGGGATTGTTTGCAAAACTTGTTTAAATTTACGAATGATTTCTGTTAGATCTTATCTGTTAGCAGAAACTCATGAGTGTAACTTGCCCTTAATACAGTGGACTGCATGTAATGCACTTCTGTACTTTTGAACTATTTGTTAATCTTTGGCAGTAAGAAGTATTCATTAAAAATATTGAAACTGATAGATAGTTTGGACTTTATTTTCCAGTTGGCTAAAAACCCTCAAAATAACAGTATAGTTCCAGAATAACAGTATACTATACATCCATCAACAACTTATATAAAATTCAATTATTAAATTCAGTATTCACATTTGGTATTTCTGTTCACTGCCTGTAACATGCATAGAAGAAGAGTTTGAAGATATCAAAGGGGTAATCAGAATCCGTATTTCGAAGAAGAACAAACAACACAATGGCCAAAAGAAAAGGTACAAAAGAACAAACAACGATCTACAAAACATATACATAAAACAAAAGCTCGAGTAAGACAAACACTACTTAAAACCGAGGGTGAACTCAGGTACTCCGGGTGGGTAAGCAGTTCCTGCTCCACTAGTGGCACCTTTGTGTTAATCTAGTTACAAACCCCGTGATAAATCATGAATGACGAAACGACCGGGAAGTGCTTACGACAAGTGGAACATAGCTGTGGTCATTTGTGACATATATATTCCATAACGGTCAACCAAGTCATGATGGCGACTGTGAAACTTTCGAAGTGATGACTTCAACTTAACCAAGAGTAACCCTTGGTTCAGTCGCTGCCTTGTTAGCAGCAACCCTCTATCAAGGAAATTCTGATAGGAACCACAAGCTCTGGAATATCTATCAAATGAGAGATATATACTCCATATGCAGGTGCTGCTGGGATGTTGCTACACACAAATGGAAAGTTCAAAATGGGAAAATTGAAATCATCTCTTTTGTCGTAAAGTTTCGTTCTTCACCGCCCAGCACTGTTAATTGCGAGGTGTGGGTCAAGGCATGAAGCAGACCTATCTGCATCTGTGGTATCCTTTATTTCAGGTTCAATGGGATAGATGCAATCAACGAAATCACCAAACCTAGAATTATTTAGTGAAAGGACATCATATATATAGTGGAACGTAAAATTAAAGGATCGGGCTAGCTTCTTTTCGTTTTTCTTGAGAAGCCCCTGTATGAAGTCTGTCTCATACGAATAAAAGAACAAATCGGCGAGAAGAGGAGCACAGTTTGTACTCATAGGTATACCGACTGTCTGTTGTAAAACATGTCCACCAAAACTCGAGCATGTTGATCATATATTTTTTTTAATTCTAATTTGCGTAAGCGACCTCATACTCTTCAACCATACGTGTATACTGTACTTAATAAACAAATAAGTGTTGCAAAAATTAGAGTTGCACGTTTTGCCTTCCACATTTTTTTTGAAAATTGTATTTATTCGTTAAAAAAATTAAATGATAGCATTGTAGATGTAGGTGGGCACCCATTGTCTCCTGGCAACCAATATTTTCAGACTCAGTCCGCCACTGAACACAACACCATTGAAACAGAAATGACAATGTGACGCAACAGTACGAACATATCATGATCCGTGTAGACAAAACGACACCAGCGAGTGCAACATAAAATGACAAACAACAGTACACAAATGACTCCTCGAATAGACAACGCAACACCAGTGATAAATATAACAATAAATCGCCACCGGTAACAAATATCACAATCTCTATTGACAAAACAATACCAGTTAAACAGAATGCTTGTCCTATGTGGAATCGGTTACATTTGCAATGATTACAACCTCAACGATCTTGTGTAGTGCTTCTTCACATTGTATGCATGGTAGCATATAACATTAAACACCTATTATTTATCTATGATAATAGATAGGGGGCTCATGTAAACAAAGCTATGTTTGGTCACATGATACAATGGTCACGCATATGATACGGGCAAAATGTAATTCACCGTCGGTCACGTTATCCTGAATCGGAACCAACCAATTTTTGCTATTACTCCTTATTGATGTGCGCTTAGCGGAGGAGCACCTTACACCATTTTAATAATTTTCGATTTGACACGACCAGGACTCGAACCATCGTGATCCACTGAAAGGATCATGAATGGTAAGCAGCTCCTCTTTCTTATTCGTTCAAGAGGAGATGACCCCATCTTGTGATTATGGGAGTGTATCATAGCATGCAGACATCTTAAAACAAGTTGCTTGTGAAAATATGAAAGTTTCGTGCGGATATTTCTTTTCTTTCACTTCCGTCCTGTTTCAATGTTCAATATATGTGTTATATTTATTCATTGGACGCATACATTTGGTTTATGAAAAGAAAGATTAAACAGCAATGACCATCAATTTTACCAATATCAACATAGGGAACTATATACAGTTATTTCATGTGTAGCCAGGCAATAGATCAGAATATTCAGCTCAAAGTTATATTGCTCTGTATCCGGCACCTGGGAAGTCACTCGGTTTTGTTGCAGTAACGATATGCCTTTTTTTTCGACAACTATCAACGATGCCTTTAACGTACAGAGAGGGCAACACTCTCCACACACGCTACCCAAAATGGGAAACTGTTTGGTTTTCCGTACTATCATCCATCAAATCGAGAAGGTTCTCACTACCCGCCACCTGGTGAGCACTGGGTTGAACTCAAGAAAGGGTCACCAGTACTCAGCACGCAAATAATATTTATCTTTTCTTTAGTGGAAGTCATCAGTTCTCACCATGTTCTTCTCTTCGTTGTCCAATAGTTATGTGTTGTAAAGTTTCGTAGGCTAGTTGTAATCTTGCATCAATGATACAGTCTATGTGGACATGGTCACATATTATATTAACCTGGTTCAACCAGTTTGAAAAACAATAATAACGTATTATTAGAACCAGTGTTACATTAAATATAAACAAATACCAAAAATACCACAATTCCAAAATTCAATAGAAAATTGTTGAAAGAAACAACCCCTGGCACACATTTACACGACTGCCCACATTCCTGCCTTAGTACATGCACTTTACTTCAGGAAACATTGTCACATGTGACAAAATGTCAACAGATATAATAACCTTTGTTTGTTGTCATTGTGTCATATATGACAATGCTTCTTGAAGTACTTCGTCCCACAGCAGGACCGTGAGCGCTCAGGTATGTGTGTGTTAGGGATGTCTAGGTTAAGATCTTCGGGGATAGATATTAAAAAAAAGATGTTCCACATCATTTAAATTTCAGTTATGTGGTAGGTTTAATACCAATGAGAGATATGTAACAGAACTGACAATGCGGACTGAGCTAAGTCAACATTATCACTATCACTGGGGCTATTCCTCTGCTGGTAGAGTATTAGGCTCCGAGGGTATCATTCACCCAGTAGTCAAAGCTTCTACAATGACATAATTTATCTAAAACTAAGATCAATATATTTCTGGCAGATTTTGGTGTGCGTACTAAATTATATTTCTACATTTTGAATATACATAATTAAAATAGCAATATGACAAGCTGTGTATACTGGATATGATTTATATCTAAATTGTGTTCAGTAATGATATTTTGGTTGGTGGATTTAGAGTGCTTAATGGCACTTTCAACAATATTTAAGTTATATTGGTGGAAGAAACCCGAGTTCCCTCAGACAACACCCGGCCTGTCTCACGTAACTGACAAACTTTATTACATAATATTTAATCGAGTGCACCGCCCATGAGCGGAAATCCTCAACATTAGTGGTGATAGTCACTGATTGCACAGGTCCAACCGCTGGTGTATTTTATTGAACGTTTGATATTTTGGATAAATAATTAAGATAAGAACTTTAATATCGAAAATATTTGGATGGGTACAATACAAGAAAAAACAATCCATTGTACTTAAATGGACATTTCTTTTGTTATCATTTAATAATTTACTAAATTTTGAATAAAAAAAACAAACTCAAAATAATTGGCACTGCTTGGTGATATGAAATGGGGGCGTTTTGATTTAATCATTTTTATTTTTGAAAAATGTGGGGGTATTTTTTGGTAAAAATTACGGGGTGTTTTGGTCAAATGATTTTTATTTTAGGAAAAGTCGGGGAGATGTGGAAAATGATTGAGGCGTTTCGACCTATTGCCTTTATTTTGACTCTCACGTTTCTTTGTGCTTTAAACATTTTTTATGATTTTATGAGAATCGGATAATGGTTACTTCTAAACCAAATAAAACTAGGAAGAACTGTTTTAGATACCTAAGACTTATGTCTCCTCTTAATGCAGCCATCTGTACAACAATAAGTTACACATTATGAGTTGAATGATACTATGTAAAACACAATTATTTGACCTTGAGGTCAACGGTCAAGGTCCCATGAAGGTCATGACGGTACGCAACATACCGCCTTCTGGTCATGCACCCACATATCAAATATCATTGACCTATCTCGAAACACAAAAATGTTATGGCCATGACAAGAAATTACTATTTAAAAAACAATTTTTTGACCTTGCACCCACATGCCAAATATAATTGACCTATCTGGAAAGACATGATTAAAATTGAATAATTAGAATAATTTGACATTTGCTAAAATACACATAAAATGTTTTCACGGAAAAAAACGCTATTGTGGTCATACCAGAAAATATTTCCTCGTTTTTCAAGCTTAATTGTATTTTAAAGTCTCGATGCAACAAAAGCTATTATTATACCTCACTAACTTCTCATTGGCTTAAATTAAATCACATGATCTGAAACAATTTTAATGTTTTTTGAAAATTAACCCAAACGGGAAACAACTAGTTGTTTACCTGGTAACAACCCTATTGTTCCCCGGTAAACAACACATTGCGTGCAGAATTTGTCAAAGGTTATTAAACACACATTTTAATCTCTTGAAAATATTACTGATGGCCGGTTTGTGCCCTATATCACTGGTTGTGTTGTGAACTTTAATATAAACATGAAATAGTTTAACATATGTTAAAAAAATTGTCAAAAGTTATTAAGCACACATTTTGCTTAAATACATGTATTTATTTAAATGCTCAATCCTTAGTCTGTTGTTCGGTATAATACAACAGTTATTGCCTTCAATGGATTGTAAACATCATAATTGTTAACCCTCAAAGTGTTGTTTCCCTCGCGCTAAAACCCCCGGGAAAGCAACCCTCTTCAGGTTAACAATTCTGGATGTTTACATCCATTGAAAGCAATATTTATTTATTGTTATTTGTAAGTGGGAAAACCTGTAATATGTATTTTTAAAAAGTGTGAATAGATAGAAGAAACCATTCATATTTACATAATAAAATGAAAAACAAAAAATATACCACACTGTTGAGACAGTTCAAAAATCCAATCGAGAAATCATAGAAAGAGGCAAAATCGATACCACTAACACACATCTACATGACCGCTCACTTTCCGGGCTTGATACAGGCACATTACTAACAAGTGGCAGAGTTAAACCAGTTTTATGAACCCCCCAAAAAAACTCATAAATATCAATTTTATACTTTATCTGACTATATAACAACACAAGTTTTGAAACGTCCTCGTGATTATATATTTGTAGTAGAATTGGTCTTGGCAATACAGAATTTGCATGGACTTGTAGAAATATGACTTATTGCCATTGGTGAATCTATCGTAGCTCAAAATTACTCACTCATTGATATATTGGAGTGACAAATGTAAGACCCAATGATGTATTAGAAAGTCCGTTTCATTCCAGCGGCACGTTCTATAGTGCTGAAAGCAAACTAGTTCTGATTTCAAAATATATTAAAACAATTGATGAAGTCTTTAGAGGAAACACAAAATAATAATCATAAGTGATTGTCCCATACAGACAGATTTTTTGACAGCATTATCTTTAATACATTTTTTCAATCAAAATGATGGAAACTATCCCTGATCAGTTGGAATCTTGCAGATATGATGTTTATGTTAAACAATTATGAAAATTTGGAATGATTAAATGTGTTTCATTTTTCACACTCAGTGGCCACTAAAAGTGCAACCTTAGCTTGCAGTAGCCCTTATGATTTTGATTTGATATACACTAAAGTAATTTGGGGTCGTCGTGGTTGTGATCTATGGAAGATGAATTTACAACTACCTGTGCAATCAGTGTCTAAATCCACTAACGCTTAGAGTTCGAACCACGCTCAGGCGAGGTGTTCTCGATATAACTTTATGTGATCAAGTTTGTCAGTGACTTGCGACAGGTCGGTGTTTTTATCCGGGTATTCCAATTTCTTCGCCATGACAACGGAACGCTGAAATATTGTTGATAATGACATTAAACACCATCACCAATTATTTTCAGTACGTCAGAGCACACTTAAAAAGATATGAAACGACTACAGAAAAGAAAGAAAAGATGAAATATTTGGACCAGAAAGATTTTTTAATTATCCATAATAACTATCCACATAGAACAAATTACTACACGCCAGTAATTACTTGATAAAGTATATATTATTTAGATATGCACTGATATGAAATTTATCTAGAATACAAAACATTATATAATATTGCGCTTATCATGTATCGCAACCCAACCCCATACCCCCCACCCCCCAATATTATCCAATTTAACTATGATAATAGTATGTATTTATTGTGACTGAAATATTACACTCTATTTACTATTAAGATGTGTATCTATTCTGAAATAGCTCCAGAGTTCAAAATATTATATAACATTCCTGTTATCATGTTTCACCCCCTCCACAACCCCCCCCCCCCCCCCTCAAATATACTACATCTGTCTTCCCACCCTTCCTCCTTCTCAATACCTTTTTTCTTTTTTTTCCTTTTTTATATTTTCTTTTCTTTTCTTTGTATTTGACAACATAGTTTATTTTATATTTTTAGAACATTAATAGATTGTCACCTAATCGGAAGTGACATCAATTTTTAGTTATATACATTGGGACATTTAGTGTTTCCTTTTCCCATATCTTGCATTGTGTAGGGATATTCTAGATTAAAACATATAATATGGGTAAGTTACTGACATATTCAACACAGGAATCACCCATCTTTAAATGTTTTTAATCGGACGTACATTATTCATGAGTTTTAAGACATAGAAATTAGGAAGTAAATTACAATGACCAAGTGTACGAATGTCATATATGTATATACAAGTTTGATTTTATTACGGATGTAGTCTCCGCTTATTTTAAGGGCTATAGTTAGGGTTTAAAAATGTCATCTTTAAATGTAATAACTACGTACCGCATCTATTATTTTACGTTAAAATTGTAGTTTTTCGTAATTCATTTTTTCGTTACCTTAACAAAGCTTTAATCATTTAAAAAATATATCTCATTCAGACCAATTTTGGTTTCATCGTCTGCTATGACATTGCTAATGTACATATTGAGGTCATATCAATTCAGAAACTTATTAACATTGATCGTGGAAAACTGGTCGAAATTTTAGTATTAATCTTTAAGAACTAATAGATAGATTTATTTGGACAATAGAACTTTGTCATATTTGAATTTTGATTAAACACTTTTTTACCGTACTTTATTCTTAATGACAACCAATGCGATGATATATTCCAGTACATTTTGTGTGGACAACCATCACAAATCTAAAAAAAAAAGGGCAAGGTGCGGGTTGAGAGAAGTCCAATATATAAAGATCGCTCTTTTTTTTAATAATATGGAAATATTTTGGGAAATAGTGTGAAGCAAAATGTTTAATGTGTATCGATTTTTGCTAGGAACCTGTGAGAATTATTTTTGTTTTTTTTTATAAACTGATAACATACCTTGGAATCAGATATCACATAGATAGTGGTTGTCGATAGATAGTTGTTTTACAATCAAATATTTCATATATATTTATGATGAGAACAAGTTTACAACCATATGATTAATCGTGTAGGTAAAATGTGTGTCGCTGCCATAAGGCTATGTATGATTGCTTTGATTGTCACTCGAAAAAGAGGAGATGGTAGATATTATTTTGCTTTGTGACAAACCAACAACAACACTCTTAATAAACTGTTGCTATCAGAATCTGTTGTAAATTGTCTTTTACGTGTAAGGAGTGTGTCCTTTACATCCCACGCTAAGGGATGTATTAAATTCGTTCCTCATAGCTATCTGGTGTCCCTTTCACATAAAGTCGGCGTTTTCCTAGAGGAAGCCATATGTTATTTTATTTAAGCAAAATTCGCACTCATGTTAGGATTCAAATAATAATAGGTTATTATACATTATTATACAGCTATAGCTTTAATCCATTCAAAAACAATATGGTTGTGATCGTCTTCCGTAATTAAAATCGTCAAAATGAAATACAACCGAATGAATATCAAATGGTGACTTGCTTCAACCTCATTTAAAATATACCTTGACATGCTTTCATTCTTGTACATCACGTTCACGATATTTTATTACAACACTGTTTCACTCAAGTGTACATTTTTTTCCTGTTCTAGTTAAAGGACATTTTCAAACAGAATCATACAGCTTACATGTAATGCAGTTAATACACATTTAAGCCACAGAAGAATATTTTCATTTTCCACACCTTGTGGTGTGTGGTCTCTATTGTGCATGCGAAATAATAATTGCAAACCCCATTGACTGGCTATGTGCTGCCTGTCTAGAATATTTTATTTTTCTCTCGATCGACAGTTCAGAAGCTAGAAAACAATATGATGAATATTGTCTGTCAATCATGCAAACAATAACTCATGCACATGACAGAAGCATTTTAAAAGCACTACATACACAAACTTTTCATCCATCATTTGTCCATTTGAGGTTGATTTAAGAGAATGGAACTGATAGAAGTTAAAAGCTTAATTTGGGCGCAAAAGGGGAAACTATATAATTTATGAAAATGTGATGTGAATTTTAGTGATCCTCAGATTCAAATCCATTCATCTACTTTTCTACACTTTAATGCATATGTATGCCCGTTATTTCAAATGATAGTAATGTTATTTTAAAATATTTCCACTTTGTTTTACTTGTCGTTTTCTTTTAAGAACCCCAGCTTTATACTGCTCATGCTCAGCAACGGACCACCTTCGTCAATTGTTTTAGCTCATCGATGATCATGAGATTCACTAAGATAAATAGCACGGTTCATGCAGTATTTTTTATTTATTTATTTATTTATTTATTTATTTATTTATTTATTTATTTATGCACTGGTGTTAGTGTTTCAACTGCTGACAGAGTTTTAAATTCAACATGGGTAGACTTATAGAAAGTGTGTAATCGTAAAATTCAGTGGCCAACCATCCCAATCTGGTGGCAAAAGAAACGGTATTGTTCTGATATGCCTAACGTTGTGTCTGCAATTGACGGAACTTCACACGAGACACAAATTCCATCCAATGAACCCCAATAAAAAACATACTTTCAGCAAACCAATTCTTTTCATTGATTGATATGAAAAGAAAGTATATAAACATTGATAATCATAAATGCCATTAATATCAATAAAACAATTACCTTTCATCTTAACTATTCTTGAGCCGTCGTGGTCGTATGGTAGTTGCATTTACAACTACCTGTGCATTCATGGCGAGATGTATTCGATAAAACATTATGTGATAAAGTTTGTCAGTGACTTGCGACAGGTCTGTGGATTTCTCTGGGTACTCCAATTTCCGCCACAAAAGTAGTAACTGAAATATTTGTGAAAGTGGTGTTAAACACCTAACCTCCAAAGGAAAAATGATGGATCAAAAGTTTGTGTATGTAGTGCATAACATAAAACACCTTTGGGTCATATTGTGGCATATCTTTACAGGTACCAATAATACTGCAACAATATTGTTTCCCACACAATTATGGGAACTGTTATACACATATCATATCATTAAACAATGTACTGAAAAAGAAACAACTTCACTTTCAAATTTTTAATTATTAATAAAATTAAATTATCTCCATGATCTCAAAATTATGCTTCAGTGTCTACTGCATCTTTTAACATATTTTATTGAAATAACGCCGAATTTGCATGTGTAATAAAAGCATAATTTGCGGCGTGTTATTTGCCTCCGGGCAATAACATTTTACGAGGGCAATAACATGTTTTTTTTGGACCCTATGCCATGGACAGAAATAATTACATAGAGATCCACCCAACCCAAGCACAAGTTGCAAAAAATTCATATCATCACCCGTCAAAATGCATAAATCAAAATGTTTCCTCTCAACTTCAATATTTGCTTTTTCGTAAAATGTGTTTATTTTCTGAAAAATGGGTTTGCAAGCAAGTTTTAAATGATCATGATCTTCTTTGCAGTTTACAATGCAAAAAAACATTTTGATCTTTTGATGATAATGTCAAATCATCGGTAATTACAGAAAAGTACAACACGACAAAGTTTCAATTTCGACTAACTTTTGACCCGTCCCCCGAAATTTTTATTTTTATCTTGTCTGTTTCAGGATTTGCATGATACTTGTGGTACCGGATAAGTTCGCTTTCTAGACTAACATATTTCCCGGAATTCTTTCAAAGTGATATAAACTGTTAATATCTTCCTGGAATTGATGACACCAGATATGTTCGTGGTAGCCCATCACAAAATATTGTCAGTTCCCTATAAGCGCTCTCGCTAACATTAATTTTTTTCCAAAATAAATAACAATCTTAAATTTTTTGTCTTTCTTCTTCAGACAAATCTTAGTATGAAGATTTGCTGGACGACGGATTGAAATCGACTTTAACAGTCTGCCCATCAGTACTTTCTAATTTTAAGTACTGGGGTACAAGGCCATAGTACTCTACAAACCAAAGCGCAGTTTCAGCCTTCGATTTAAATTCTTTTATTTTCCTTCATTTGTTTTTTTCGGTAATTTCCGAAAACTCTTTTCCACTATTCGCGGATCCAGCTTTTTTATATATTGATTTTGCATAATCTATAAGGCGACTATTCGTATCTTTCAGACTGTCAAGTTGATTTGACAGATTCTGTTTTTTTCTAGCAAAACCCCCTTAAGACATATTTCTTCCTGTAAACTATTATGTAAATCAGAACACTTTTGTTTCAAATTCTATGTTGTCGCTTTCAAACTTTTGTAGACTAAAATTTAATTGTTTTACATTTTCTATCTCATCTGAGAATATTGCGATCCTATGCACATTACTCTCAAAAGCAATTCGCTTCCTCCCTGTCAATTTTCTATTTGATAACATAACTTTAAAAGTCTTACTTGAAAGTCTGTTTTAAAGTCTCTCTGTGAATTTTAACTGAAATGATTGTAATTGGGAATTTAAAATATCTATATATTTAAAATCGGGGTATTTGTCCTTTGCTTTGGAGAGCACCTTGAAAAAGGAGCTTGTAAATGAAATTGTGAGAGCTATCTGTTGGATTGTGCCCAAAAAATATCTACTCCTTTTAGATCAAACTATTTTACTTCATTTTAGAAGTAGCATCGACAAACCATTAAACCTACCTCAGTATCTCTGTAGTAATAACTATTTCAGCATCCCGGAAGAAAATATATAATCAATAATTGGGGGCTTATGAAAAAAATAATATTTCGGATGAAGTGGTGTTTATTTTATTTTTATCTTACATTTGTATATAGCTGTTACGTGCCGACATACCGTCGTTTTTTACCGCAAAGATTGCTTCTCAAATATCAAAACGTCATCTAAACGCTTGGAATGTTTGAACATGTTCCCGTCGTTTTTCAAGAAATTTAACACCTCGTGAAACCAAAAAAAATAATTTAACAGTATTTGTGTTTTATTTATTTTAATAATCTGGTAAAATATTTCTCTGGTGCACGACTGCGGAGGTGCTTAATTTCTTCGAAAACCGTCGTAATATCGCGGGCAAATTACCACGAAATACACAAAACAAATAACGCTCATGACGTCACAATGACGTCAAATACGTATCGATTTTGTTGGAAACAAGTTTTAACATAAAAATTATGATGTCGTCTATAATATAAAACACCGCAAATTTTAATCAAGTATTTTCTAAGATAATGATTCATTAAATATGAGGCCATATAATGGCACTTATAGTCCCCAGTTCTTTGTATGGCATTGACGCCGGATTGCATGCACTGAGTTTTTCTCTTGGTTTCAATGTACCCAAACTGTATTTAAAATAGATACAATTATTTACTGAACATAAATTATTTACTGATGAACTTCATTAATTGAAATGAGTCATGAAATGCAAAGAGATTGTGTATATAATGGTCTCATATATACAATCAGAAGAGTGGAAATATTGATTTTAAAGGTCTGGCTGAGGTTATCAATAAATTAATATTTAACAGCCTCCACAATCCTCCACCAACAAAATATTTTGATATAATCATTAACCCTCTATACTCAAAACAACTGCTCAATTTGGTGTTGGTGGAAGACTGTGGATGTATATAAAATAGCTAAAATGTACATTAAATATGTCGTTTGTAGTAAATTTTTAGCATTATTCGTCTAATTATGATGTCATTATGACGTCATAACGCACCCAATTTCACGGACAGATATATTTTTTTGCAAATTTGTTCATATAGCAATTAAATTAGTAAATTGTTTTTATTCTATATCAAGCAATACTTTTTAATATGATGTGGGGCCAATTTTGCACCTTAACACCTCTCTTTTTGATTCCTAATTGCATAGTCTCTAACACAAAACTATTCCAGGATGATTCTTCTCAATTCTGAAAAACAATGTATATGCATGCATAGAGGGAGGAGGAGGAGGATGATGGAGGGAAGGAGGGTGGGAGGTATGAGGAGGAGGAAAATGTAGGCGGGAGGAAGGGAGGAGGAGGAGGGAGGAGGAGGTCTCTTTGGGTGTGTTTATGACAAACAGAAATCTTCCATATTTTCCAAATCTTTTCACATTTCAACTTACATTACTTTCATAATTTCCATATCTTTTCACTATTCAACTTACTTTTCTACCATAATATCCATATCTTTGCACTATTCAACCTACTTTTCTTTCATATTTTTCATAACGTTTCACTATTCAACTTACTTTTCTTCTGTATTTTCCAAATCTTTTCACTTTTCAACTTACTTTTCTTCCGTATTTCTAATATCTTTTCACTATTCAACTTGCCTTTCTTCCATATTTTCCATATCATTTCACTATTCGACTTATTTTTCTTCCACATTTTCCATATCATTTCACTATTCAACCTATTTTTCCAAATCTTTTTCCTTTTCAACTTACTTTTCTCCCATATTTTTAATATCTTTTCACTATTCAACTTACCTTTCTTTCATATTTTCCAAATCATTTCACTATTCAACTGACTTTTCATCCATATTTTCGATATCTTTTCACTATTCAACTTACGTTTTTTCCATATGTTTCATATCTTTTTTTCATTGTTTCTAATGATTCTTTCAAATCAGAATGTTCTTCTTTCCATGTTTGCTGATTTTCCAAGATTAATTCTGTTTTACTAATTCTGGAAATATAAAAGAATGATTATAATTCTAACTTCATACGCCATGACTATGATATTGTGGTGTTAACTTTCAGAACAGTGCAATTTATTTAAGCATATTAAAGCTCTGTAAAACGAATATAACTTGCAACGTTACTTGTTTTCCGTGTATATGACGTCATAAGACATTTCATTTTACCGTACTTTTTCCAACTGCAACGTTTGAAATGCAACGTTACTTGTTTTCCGCGTACATGACGTCATTTTCCACGTAACATTTTCCTGGATGAATTGTGAAGTTTTTAGAGTTTCGTAAGTTATAGTTATTGGTTTGACCCACCGTAATAGGTAATAAATCTTGAAGATAATCAAGTGATTGGCCACTGACTATGTCATAGAATAATGAAAGTTTTCTCTTTTCACGCCTAGCTGAAAGTTGTTTCCATCCCGTGTCCTTATAGATAGAAAATATACTCGCATAAGACGTTAAACCGGTTACTATACGTGCGGTTTCAAGTTGAATTTTTTCAAGCCGTTCTGAATCGGCAAGAGTACAAATATCCGAAACCTCTCCTGCATATTCTAAAAGTGGACGAATACTAGTTAAATACATAGTTTCAAAGAAATTTCGAGAAACCTTAAATTTAAGTTTTCACAGAACTGCCACTTGTTTGGATGTTTTTGCAATAATAGTATTTACGTGGTTTGACCACTTACAATCTGCACTTAAAGTGATACCTAAATGTTTATGGCATTTTACCAGATCAATTCTAGGATTTTCTATTCAGAACAAACTGTCTGTAGTATTAAAATAGAAAATGTCAGTTTTAGTAGGATTAAGTTTGACTAACCATTGTTTGGACCATTCTGAAATATAGTTTAAGTCAGTATTTACCATGTTGCAAAAGCTATTAATTTCATACGATTTTTCTCCTATGGATGTGTCATCTGCAAACAATCTGCACAAGCCAATCGTTTCATCAGCAATGTCATTAATAAATATTAAGAAGAGAACGGACCAAGGATGGACCCCTGGGGACCCCTGTATTAAGATTACCGTTCCCAGAAATCGCATTTTTTATTATTACCTGTTGTTTTACTACCTAACCACTGGAGAAGATCCACTGGAGAAGATTTCCTTTAATACCATATCTTTCTAATTTCAATAATAAGCCTCGTAACCACACTCTGTCGAAAACTTTACTCACATCACACAATATTAAGCATATAAGCTCACGATTATCGAGTGCCATAAATATTTCATTAATAAGCTCTATAACCTGGTGTGTTGTAGAATGGCCTGGGAGAAATCCAGACTGGAATTTGTTTATCAATGCATTTTCTATTAGAAAATTAAATATATGTTTGTAAGCAACCTTCTCAAACACCTTGCTTATAGTACTTAGTAAAGCAACAGATCGATGATTGGACACGGACGATTTGTCGCCAAATTTGAATATCGGAATAATATGGGCAAGTTTCTAATCCGCTGGAAATATGGTATCTCTCAGTGACTTCTTAAAAAGGAAATACAAAGGACCAGCGATTTCATACTTTTCTTCGCTAAGCATCTTGTTACTAATACGGTCGGGGCCAACTGCCTTATTGGGATAAAGTAATGAGATTATTTCAATAATATCTTGTTCAACAACAGTAATTTCAGTTAAAGTGCTGGGACACCGGTCGTCAAAGTCTGGTAATGGTATGTTTTCGTCTTGCAGGTCGGCTATGGAACACAAGTAATCGTCAAGCAAGTTGCATATGTCAGAATTGCACTTGCGTCGTTCTGGTTTGGACTACGTAATGGGGGATATTCCGGAGATTGTCCCTCGCCTTTAATGAGCATTTTTTTAGTTTTCCAATATTGTTTGCAATTTGTATTTTTTATCTCGGACAAAGATTCATTTATACTAACATAAAAGTTTTCCTTTGCAGATTTCTTAAAATTATTCACTTTGTTCCGTTGATTTTTATATTTACATTCATTTGTGCCTATTTTATTTCTAAATATACTTTTTCCTAAGGCGATCTCGGATTCGTATTTCCTTTCTAATCTCAGATGTCATCCACATCTTATCGTTAGGTCTAATGGTAACACAGTTAGTGTGTATACATTCATGTGCAATTTGCATGAATTGTATCATAACCCAGTGTGTTTTCCTTTGATCTTTATTATTTTCTAAATGAAAATAGCCATACAGAAGGTGTAGTCAAGATAGCTATTTTTGGGCAAAGCATTTTCTATTTAGAGTGCTTTAGCTGTGACCTAATTTTGATAGAACACAGAAATAAACACATTGTAGCTTTTGTTGGGACAATTGATACACACTGTAATTTTATGACAAGTGATAAACATTTTGGGTGCAAAGTGGTACTAAGTGCAAGTTTTCATAAATCTGACACTGGAAAAAACAATAAACCAAACAACAAGACTGACAAAGTGATCCCCACGTGTTTGTTCATGCAGATGACATACAAACACATGACCAATTCTTTAACTTTAACAAACATTTTTGTTTATTCAAGCAAGACAAATTAGTCTCAGTTTTGACTTGTTCAATGCACATGCACTGTAGGCCTATAGAAAAAAATAATGCCCAATTCACGTACGCAACGGAAATTATCAGTTTTGCAATACAAAAGTGATCATGTTTGAGTACCTGCAAAATAGGAAACTAAAAATAAATAAAATATTCGTATGCTAAGTCCACACCAATTTAAGAATTAGTTCTTTGGATTCGCTCGCACTTCAAAAATGATGAAAAACCGCCTGAGATTTTCCATTTTAATTTAAAAATAAAATGAAAAACTGTTCGCTTTCTTCTAAAATGTTGTAAAAATCAAGAATTTTTTTCAGAAAAAGTAGTGTCATGTGTGTGCCGCATCAACATTTTACCTTCGCCTCTAAAATTTTCAATTTCAATAAAAAAATTAAAACAAAAGATCGTCCTTCATGTTCGCTGCCATTTAACGTTTTGACGTTAACCACGTGTTCTATTAAAAACTTTTTCCCACGTCACTGACTGCTGGCGTACGTGACCAAGATCAGTCTTCTCAAAAGTTGGTCAAGTGCGACAGACATCAATCACACATTTGCTTCCGTTTGATTGGTTATGAAACAAAACATTTAGAATACTTTTAATTTCGTGTATGCGCAGATAAACTGGTCTCCGGTACGCCCTCGATCAGTTTATCAGCACATACACGAAATTAAAAGTACTCTAAATATTACTTATTTAGTAAACAGATGATTACAAAATACCGTTATATCCAAGTCAGTCTGATTGTTAATAATACCACCCCAGTCATATTATATTGTGATATTGTGATATGTGCATAATTATATTTAAGACGCACTGCAGGTACCCCGGCCTATATGTGACCCCGAAGTAAAGGGTTAGTCATTCTAGATAAACTTATACATATATATAGATTATGCACAATGTTGAACAATCAAACGGAAGAATAAACACCTTAACAGAGATGGCACAGGATTCGACTTGTTTCAATCTTATTAAAATTCGATCTTTAATTGCTCTCGGTTTTGCTATGTCACGCTTCAAGTACAAAACTGGGAGCAATTAAAAATAGAATTTTGCTTAGATTGGACTTATTTAATATTAATAAAATATACTCTTTGAACATTCTCGATTTGATTCGAAAATTGTACACGGTCTAGCAGGAGCAACGAATTTGATTAATTTTTCTGATAATTTGTAGATATTTGAAACATCAGCGAATATATCGTTATTTATATCACAATCGCTATTTATATCACAATCGTTATTATAGCACGACCACCAAATATGTAGACTTTCTATTGTGTTGTTGTTGTTTCAAACCAAAGGCCTCCATATGAACGAGTGTGTCCTGAAGAAGGAGCTACTGGAGGTAGCGATGGTTCTTATTGACATAATTATGTATTTAGAATGAATCAAACCCAGCAGTATTATGAATGGAGTTGTGTTCCTTTTAGATTAAGACATATGTTAACGTATTTTGGTTACCCCCATGCCTATAAGTTGGCATGGGGAGTAAGAAGACTATGATTATTATTTGGTTAAACACACTTTCTACAATATTTCAGATGTGTCGCAGTTTTCAGTTGTATTGCATGACTCTCCGGAGAATATCACAGACCTACCGTAAGTCCCTGATAAGCTGTATCACATAAAGTTGTATCGAGTTCGCCTTCCGCCTAGAAAACCTCAGAGGTGATTTGTCTAATTGTTGCAGATACAAACCCAACAACAAAAGAATTGCAACCTTGGAAACACATAGCACAGGAGTAGTTGTGTCCAATATTATAAATTTAACCTCATCGGTAGTGTAATTGTTCGCATTGTCCCACCGAATGCGGTAGATCGTTGGTTCAAACCCCCAGTCGGGTCAAAAACTATAAAATTTGTATTTGCTGCTTCTTAAGTAGTAAGATCAATTACTGGTTACATTTAGCTCGGAATCAGCATAAAGTGTCCGAGTGGAACGACATGTCTATACACCACTTTTTTCAGTGACTTAATTCTATGCAAATCCAAATAAGCGCCTTGGTCTAGTTGGAAACAGATGTCATCCCATCGAAATTAAGTAGTCCCCCCACACACGTTTCTGGCTAAAATTTTAGAGAAACCTGAATTTATAAAATGGGATCAGAAAAATTGAGAAAATTGTAATATAAGGGCATAGCTTGAATCCATATTTTTTGCTTGACAATTTCAAAAATCTTGGCCCCCAAATGTTCGATCGGCCCACTCCCGGAACCTATAACTTACACCCTGCATACTTTTCGGTGTACTCCTGTGCCTATGTTCTCGTAGTCATGAATTATTTATCTTTCATTTTAAAACATTTGATTTTTTCCCATGCACGGTTTTACAGCCAATAAAATCACATCTTTGAAAAAGAAAGGGAATTCCTTGCACATTAATATGATAACAACAAATGAATGAATGACCTTTCGTACTTTTTCTTTTGGCCATTGTGTTGTCTGTTCTTCGATATACGGATTCTGATTACCCCTATGGTATCTTCAAACTCTTCTTAGATAGGATCGTCTAAGCCAACCGCTCACCATGTCTTTCCTTCCGGTGTGCCTCTTAAAGCCTCTGTCTATTTTTTAGATCTGATGATTTCGACTTCAGGATCCCAACACATTGCTTTCTCATACATTTGTATATAATCTTTTTAATTGGCTAAATATTAACATGTGGATTCAGAAACCTACTGAAAATCTGCGTTATAAATATGTGTCCCTACCAGTGATGACAAACATTCACGAAACTATGCATTTCAAATCTTATATTGTTTTTGTTTTTATTAGATGAGCAGACAGGACGGTATTTTACTTTATGTAAAAGAATCTGGGACAATATTGATGAACGTGAGTACATTATAATTTTTTTCAATGTTTTATCCTAAATATCTATTGTATCAGGACTGATTACACATAGTGCATCAGATGCACATTTTTTGTATTTATCTTCAGTGGTGTTACTGATCGAATGTTTCTAGTCTAATGTCCAGTGAGCACTTGTGAATTATATTATGGAGAGAACACCTCCTATTTCGATGAGTCTCCTCAATGCTGCATGCTTATCGGAATAATAGCAGATATCAATTTTATTTTCTACATGGTTTGACCGGACCGCAGCTCGAACCTACGATCTAACTATTTGACTTTGACCGTACCTACTACAGGTTATTTATGAAACGCATCTTTCGTACGAGGTTATTCATCTAGGTTTTATTCATTCTTATGTGACAGTCAAAATAGTTGCTCCGCTTGACCCACACATTCTCTCATTTCTCTATAGTTTTTATATATTATTGGACTTCTCTAGATTTTAGTCCTGAATATAACTGAATTACTGCTCGCTGGGCGTTAATGAGTCAATCAACCAATCGATCAATCAATCAATCGTTTGCCGATTTTGTCCCTTATTACAATTAGTTATATAAAAATTGTCTTGGGAACAAGAAGCTGCAAGATGATCCATTAATATTCCATAGCTTTAACATTCCTACCGATTGATATTTTGAACCGGACAATTCTGATCCAATCATATATCTGAAAGCTGAAGAGGTCGACTTA